>PVLC010027223.1:0-22037 GCA_004027655.1 Graphiurus murinus
TTTTTTTTCAATTTCTCAGAAACTTCAGTGCAATAGTATATACAATGACTATCTTTGTTATCTACTATCCTTTCAAGCATGTTTGTATGGCAAAAGCATTAAAGGAGATATTATCTCCCCATGTGGCAGAGAGGTTTGTTTACTGTCCAGTATAATAAAGATAATGTCTCCCTCCAGGGCAAAAGTCTGGCAGGTTTATTTTCATGCTAGTGAAAAAGATTGGGGTCTCCTGAGCTCCAGGTTCTTCCTCAGTGACACAGTCCCATCACATGCACAACATCTGCCTGGGTCTCTCACATTGCAACAGAAATAAACCCATGTGAACATTAATCTCATGCTAATTTCTGTGCTATAAGTAACAAAGTGAGTCAGACCCAGGAGTCCTGTATCTCTGTTTCATGAACCTATAGTAGGTTCACTGGTTAGCATGCAAATAGGGTTCCTGACAATCTATACCTTGATGTTTAAATAATCATTAGACAACCAAAGGTAATTTTTTCTCAGGCCTTGCCTTCATTTAGTCATGGAATTAGACCAGAACAGTGCTGATAATATCATTTGGAAGGAGCTGATAAAAGGTATTAGGTGCTGTGTCCAACTACAGCCAATATTATCAATATTATTATTTGGAAGGATTTGATAAAGGGGACCCGCCATTCTGTCCAAATGCAGCTATATCTAAAAGGGTCAAACTAATCAGCCAAATCAAAACATACTCCAACATTGTACTTTTTCTAATGCTAGTCCAGAAAGAGCTGCCCATGCCACTCATTTCCGTATATATGTGCCTCTACTTCCTGCTGCTTCTAAAATAAAATCATTACTGTGGCACACAAAGCCATACTTAATATGGCCCAAGCTTTGCACCCTCATTCTCTTTTCCTTCCTGTGCCCCAGCTCCTGCTTCACTAACCTTTGCTATCTTCGTTGGAGGTCACCAATCTCAGGGCCAGGAGCTTTCACGCATGCTTTTCTTTCCCTAAAATGCCTTGCGCTATGAAGTTGGTCGGAACAGCTATGTAGAGTTACTGGGCCAGTTAGTCTGCTGAATATAGACAAGAAAAAAGTTCCACCCAGCCAGCACAGTAGTGCATGTCTATAATCCTAGTACTTAGGAGGCTGACACAGAGGGATGGCAGGTTTGAGTCCAGCCTCAGCAACTTAGTGAGACCCTGTTCAAAAAAATAAAATAAAATAAAAAATAGCCCGGCATGGTGGGTCACGCCTGTAATCTCAGTATTTGGAAGGCTGAGAGGATTGAAGATGCCAGGCCAGCCTCAGCAACTTAGAGAAACCCTGTTTCAAAAGAAAAAAGAAAAACCGGGCATGGTGGCGCACACTTGTAATCCTAGTACTTAGGAGGTTGAGACTAGAGGATCAGAGTTCGAGGCCAGCCTCAGCTACTTAGTGAGGCCCTCCACAAGTTAGTGAGACCCTGTTTCAAAATAAAGTATAAAAAATAGGACTGGGGATGTAGCTCAGAGGTAGAATGCCCCTAGGTTCAATCCCCAGTACCTCAAAAATAAATAGTAATAATAAAATAAAAAAGAAATAGCCCCCAGAGGAATGCCCCTGGGTTCCATATCCAGTACAAATAATAAATAAATAAATAAATAAATAAATAAATAAATAAATAAATAAATAAATAAATAAATGAAAGAAACTCAAGTAGACTGTCTCAGGTTTCAATGGGAGGGAAGGAGGAAGGGAGGGAGGAAGGAAGGAAGGAAGGGAGGAAGCAGAAGAGGAGAGAGGGGAGAGAGGAGAGAGGAGAGAGGAGACAGGAGACAGGAGACAGGAGAAGACATTCCCGCCCACAAGAAGAATACAATCTGGGGCATCCTTTGGTTTAGCAAACTGCTCTGTCTTTTAATTCCTAGCTCAAACCTTCCATCCTACCTTGGGAGGAGTCTTTGCATTTCTTCCCAGGTGTGCCTGAGTGTCCTTTCCTTCCAAGTTCTACATGATCTTTGACCTATACTACTGTTTAACTCTTTGCCTCAAGGCAGGAACTATGTCTCATTCAATTTTTTCTCTGCATTATCAGCACATATCTCTTGCTTAATAAATATTTGAGGTACAAAGGAAGAAGGGATGGACAACAACAGCAAAAAAGAATGTGTATAGATGCTGTACACTGTTTAGTCTGTTGTCATGCTAAGGCTCTGAGTAGGAAAAGATTAGGATAGGCTTTGACTCATATTTTACTTCATTTGCTTGTAGCCTGTGGCCTAAATGACTTCAGGCATGGTTCAAAGCCCAGAGGCAAGGATCTGTCTCAGCACAAGTTCTTACTTTTTACCCAGAGACTTACAGATAACCTTTGATTAGGAGACTTGCCTTGTATAATGGAAAGGGCATGTGCTTTAACAGAAACTGATTAAAGGCTGGGCCAACTATGCAGGTGCCCTGGGATTCCAGAATATACAGAGTGCCAAGACATGAATAAAAATGCATTGTTTGGTTTTTCCAGAATTAGTCTTTGAAAAAATACTTATAAAAGGTGGGGAAGAATTATTTAATATGTTGCTGAGGGCATGAGGGAGTAGCAAAGTTTCTGATACAAATTACCAGCTTTCCCCAAATGGGAACCTGTAAACTACAGGACTCTGGTTTCAACAAAGGATATGTTGGTTTGAAGATTAAAGAGGAAAAACTGAGTGCTGCCATTAGGGCCTTTTTTCTCCCTCCCATCTGCCTCTAATCTCTCAGACTCTAAAAAAAGTTCAGTGTGGTAGTTTAGGTGGAGAAGTACAAAGTAGGTGTTTCATTCTGGCCTTGCACTTTGGAGTGATTCAAATCTCTGTTCAAATTTTAATTTGGGGAAAGGGGCTTCACCTCTCCAGGCAGGACCAGCTACTTAATTTGCTGGGCCCAGTGCAAGAAAAAAAAATATGGGACCACTTGTTCAAAACTTATTAAGAATTTCAACAGCAAAACATTAAAGTAAGTTTGGGGTCCTAAGTGTAGCGTTCTGCATGATAGCAGATTTCACATGGCCATGTTGCCCTGTCAGCTTTCCACTACTGTATTAAATACCTGAGGTGGTCAACTTAAAGAGGGGAAAGGTTTTTTTTGGTTCATAGTTTTAGAGGTGTCAGTCCAGAACCAATTGGCCCCATTGCTTTGGGCAGATGGCAGCACAGAACATTATGATAAGAGCATATGGCTAGGTGTTTGAAAGAGAGAGGAAGAGAACAAGGTTCACAATCCCCTTTGAGGGCACTCCCCTGTGACCTAAGGAGCCCCACCTTTAAAAACTTTCACCATCTCCCAAGAGACACATGGGCCTTTGGTGGATGTTCTACATCAAATAGCAGCACCCTATCTCTAGGCTTCAGACTCTTTGTGTAAAAATAGTTGATAAATATGGCTCCCTCGCAGGGCTCTCCAAAGGGTTAGGTGAGTTACAAGGAGAAAAGTGTCCTGCTTGTGATAAGCATTTAGCCATCATCTGCTTCTTTCTTGCCCCTCCCTCCCCTCTCCTTTCCCATTCTCCCACACTCTTCACATTATAATAAGGATAATATGTTAAATACACCTCTGCTATTGGTTAAATTAACTGTCAAAGAAACAAATATAATGTACATGTGGATAATGTTAAAGATAATTTTCTATAATAACAAAGATAGTACAAGGTGATTGAAATCCATGAATTATCTCAAATCACCTCTGAAGCCATAACATAAAACTTCTCCCCATCAATTATTTTTTAATGAGAATTAATAGGAGTCAATTTTTCTACTGCCATATTTTACAATTACACAGTATAGTGCTGGAATTAGAATAAAGGTCTTGTCTTAGTTCAATTCCATATACATTAGTGTGCTCTCCTTTAGTTGTCTTAAAATTCTCTGCACAGTCACAAAATGGTATCTCCTGCGTGTATATTTTTAACAGACTATAAATCATAAGAATTGGTTTTATTTTGTTTATTTTTTATAGTCAGTTCAGACAATAGTAGATCCATGCTGCATACTAAGTGTTCTGAGTATGAAACTTAGGTATTTCATATGAAATTCTCTGCTGAAAATATTGAGAAAATGCCAAAGTGTTGGGTATGTAAATTAAATATCAGCCTTGGGCAGCTATGAGTTATGGGTCATTCACATTATACAGTAAAATGTTTTACTTTCTCTTAACTAGCACAAATTCCCTCTAGACCCAAGGTAAGAGTCCATCACAATCACATATTAAGTACAGAAAATGCAAATGGCAGCGCCTCATATCCAGTCAGGTCATGAAGGAATACGCAATTTGCAAACATTAAAAATTATATTTTTACATCAATTTTCAAGTCCTTTTGTTTTAGTTGCCAAAAGAGTTGACGATGCTTTTATTTGAAAAGAAATCCCTATGTCTAAGTAAGATGTGCTATAAAATTCAATTAAATTTTAATGCAATAAGGCAACATTCACTGTACCATATAAGATGATGTTATCACTTCAGTCTATACCATGGTTCAAATCCAAAAGATGAACTCTCTTATATTCATAAAGTTTACCAGAAACATTATATATTTATAATATGCTTATATTGTTATATACTGTTATAATATATTCTATAATAGGATAAATAATTATGTAGTATAATATCTAAATTATGATAGCATTAAATATTATATAAATGAATTCATGTTATATTAACATTTTATAAATATGTAACTGTTTAAATAATGTATGTGTATCTAAGAAGAATAAAAGACCTGATCTTTTTCTTTCTTTCTCTTTTTTTTGGTGCTGGGGTTCAGGGGCATTCTACTCCTATTTTATTTTTTATTTTGAAACAGGGTATCACCAAGCTGAGGAGGGCCTCACTAAGTTGCTGAGGCTGGCTGTGAGCCTGCAAACCTCCTATCTCAGCCTCCCAAAGTACTGGGATTACAAACATGAGCCACCACATCCAGCTGATCCTTGGTATTTTTCTACCTATTGTTTACTGGAATTTAAAAAGCTCCTAAAGAAGAGATGGGCATAGTGGCACATACCCATAATCCCAGTACTTGGAAGGCTGAGACAGGAGGATCGCGTGTTTGAGGCTAGCCTCAGCAACTTAGCAAAACCCTCCACAACTTAGTGAGACTTGTTTCAAATTAAAAAAAAAAAAAGAAACAGGGCATGACAGCACATGCCTGTAATCCCAGTACTTGGGAGGCTGAGACAAAAGGATCATAGGTTCAAAGCCAACCTGAACAATTTAGCAAGGCTCTCAGCAACTTGGAAAGACCATGTTTCAAATAAAAAATAAAAAGGGCTGGAGGTGTAGCTCTGAAGTAGAATTGTCCCTGGGTTCAATCCACAATATCACCAAAAACTAAATAAATAGCCCCAAAAGTTTGTTGTTTTTTGTTGTTTTCCTCTGGTATTACTGTGTAATGAAGCCTTCCTTGTTCATTTCATCACAAGCAGGAGATGAGTAGTAGTAGCAGTACCCAAGCTAGGTACTGTAAAGCACACCTGTATCCTAGTACTTGGGAAGAAGACAGGAGGATGGCACATTCAAGGCCAGTGCACAAAAAAACTATGTGAGGCTTCATTTCAAAATAAAATAGGCCGGGGTATATCTCAAAGGTAGAACCCCTCCTCCCCCCTCCAGGTTCAATCTCTAGTAGAGAGAGAGAGAGAGAGAGAGAGAGAGAGAGAGAGAGAGAGAAAGGGAGGAAGGAAGGAAGGAAAAAAATAGCTTCCCCCAAATCCTACAAATATAAATGTAATCATATCAATCTATGTAATTTAAAATAAGGATAATAATTTCTATTCTGGCTACCTCTGAATGTTGTGATAAGGGTCAATGGAGATAAAATATAAGAAAGCCTTTTTCAAGCTCCAAAGCTTTTTATAAGTGTGTGGGAATGCAGGAAAAAAAAGGGTGATATTGTCATTTCCAAGCATTGTCAAACACCAGTTATTAAATGCATGATTGCTTGTAACACTGAGCTAGGTGTAAAGTGCTAACCTAAAACAGTGATGCCAATGTTATGTTTGCAAGTTATGATACTATATTTTATTTAGGAAACTATGAACTCCTCATGGGATATAATGATTCTTTTACCAAACACCCATAGGAATGTTTGTTACTAATATTAATAGCTAAAAAAAGTATTTTGTTTACTTAATGTATAGGTAGTACTGTAGCTTTGTTCATGAAGTAGTCTATTTTATTTAAAAAATAACTGTTAAGCAATAAATACCATCATGATTTTTCCAGTTTCTAAATACCGTGTCCTTCACTTAAAAATATATTACCATATAATTTGTATTTTGTTTTAAACTCTTTATCTAAAAATATTAGTTTAAGAATCCTTAAATATTTATATTTGTTCAATGTTAAATGTGTCCTATCTCTTTCTCTCTAGCATGAGGATGTGTGTACACTTTCTACATATATATTCTCTTAATATATAATAGATCTCCTAATATTTAATTAATCTTGACATATGTAGGCACATTTATTGCTACTTACATGTTCATAAATTTATTATTTAAAATAATAAAATATTGCATTTTAGAATATTTTATATTTTCTTCTCTACCAGAGTGTTCTGACATTTTGTGACCGAGGTGGTCTAAACACACAGGGAAAACAGCCATTTCTTGCAACTTTTGATTTTTAGATTTTTCTCAATGCTTTCTGACATGAACTTATATTTACAAGGAAGCATATTTTTAAAAGTTTTTACCCTTAAATAGACCTAACTCCAATGATGAATTAGAAATCATAGATACTTTACAGTTATAATCATTATGTAGCATACTATTGAATATATAAATAACTGTAATGGAGATTCTGTTCATTGTGGGAAAATAAAACTAGGTTAATTTATCTTGAGTATCAAAAAATAAAAATAAAAAAGTTACTAAGAAAACAGCAAACTTTGTCTACTTTATCTTACTCTACTTCTCCAGAGTGAGAAGATTTCTGGGGAACATTCCAGTCTTGACATCAGCTAATGGGATGACTCTACTTAGGCTTCGCAAGTGAACTTTGACAACTCAATGAAAAAACACTGCTTTAGAAAATCACTCCTAAACTTTCCGCTTTAAAATATCAAGTCTTGGGATTGTTCATGTGCTTACCATAACACTACTCACCTTTTGAGACTTTAATTTTTTTCTGGTAATTATGTTTTATAATATACTTTTACTGGTGCTGATTATACATCCTATTGAGACCCAATATGATACAAACCTACATGCACATAGCACTCCCACCACCCCATACATATTAGTGAGATTGTAGTGATACTTTTACATATGAACATAGGATCCTTTGAGCTGTTTCCTTCATCAAGCCTTTTTCCCCTTCCCATTTCCCTCCCTCTATCCCCTTCCACTATTCTACTCGTCTCTGTCCTCATTTATCTGAAATCCATTTTGTTTCCTATTTTCTCTCTAGCTTCCACATAGGAAAGAAAACATACACCCTTTGAATACTATAGTGATACATGCATATCCCTGTTTCTAGCAGCACAACTCACAACAGCCAAATTATGGAACCAATCTAAGCATTCATCAACAGAGGAATGGATAAAGAAAATGTGGTATATACACACAAAGGAATTTTCTTTAGCAATACAGAACAAAATCATGTCATTTGGAGGAAAATGTATGGAACTAGAGAATATTAAACTAAGAGACTTTGTCTTTTGAGTGGCAAACAATTGATTCAGGGGAAGGATAAATAGGAGATAATTTGTGGATTGAGTTTCTACTATGCTAAATGTCACAGTAAGTGATTTAGATTGAATAGTTATTTAAAGAAAATGAATTCTCAAATGTCTAAGAGTCAGAACATGTTTCCAAGGACTTCACTTCACAACTGAAATCAGCTGCAGATGCATGTGACAATGCTACCTAATGAGTTTTTCCCCTAAAAAAATAACAATGACAAAGAATTATGTCAATAGTGATCAAGACAGTGAGGTATTAAAGTTAGAATAACACAATCAATAAAAGAGAATTTTTTAAAAACAGAAATGCATTCATACAAATACAACTGTTTTTGGACAAAGGTACAAAAGTGATTCAATGGAGAAAGGACAATCTTTCCAATAAATGTTGTACTAAAGATTTTGCCGGGTGTGGTGGCGCACGCTTGTAATCCTAGCATTCGGGAGGCTGAGACCGGAGGATCCGGGTTCGCGGCCAGCCTCAGCTACCTAGTGAGGCCCTCCACAACTTAGCGAGACCCGGTTTCAAAATAAAGACTAAAAAATAGGGCTGGGGGTGTAGCTCAGAGGTAGAATGCCCCTGAGTTCAATCCCCAGTACCACAAAAAAAAAAAAAAAAAAAAAAAGATTTTAAAATGTTGTTCTAAAGATTTGACATAAATAAGAAATATAAGAATAAGAATAAAAATAAGAATAAGAAACTTGAACTATACCTAGTCTTCTAAACTAGATAATAAATCTAAGTGTAAAATGAAAAACTATAAAACTTTTAGAAGAGAAAATATTAGTGGCCTTGGGTTAGATGAGAAGTTTTGAGACATCTTACTCAAGGAAAAATATCAACAAACTGGACTGCATATACGTTTAAACCTTTTGCTTCATGAATGACCCCATTAAAATGATGAAAAGACAAAACACTGACAAATTATTTGTGTGGACCAATAGATAAAAGAACTCTCAAAACTCAACAGTGAAAGATCAAAGAATCCAATCAGAAATTGGGCAGAAGACTTGGACAAATAGTTCATCAAAGAGGATATGCAGATAAAAAATAAGGACAAAAAAGGCATTCAATATCGTTAGCCATTAGAGAAATGAAAATTAAAGTCACAAAAAGCTCCCATAACATACCTATCAGAATGGCCAAAATGAAAAATTCTGTTAATACCAAGTGCTGACAAGGTTGGAGATTTCCCATCCATTGGAAGGAAAATGTAAAATAGTACAGATATTCTGGAAGCTAGTCAGGCAGTTTCTTATGCAATTAGATATATACCATAAAACCCAGCAATACACTCTTGAGTATTAGTTACAGAGAGTGAAAACTTATGTTACTCAAAAACAAGTAGACAAACATTCATAGCAGCTTTGTTTGTATTATCCCGAAACTGGAAACAACCTAAATGTCCTTCTGTGGGTGAATAAACTGTCCATACAATGAAAACCATTCAGCAATAAGAAACAAACTATTAATACAACAAAATGGATCTCAGGGGCACTCAATTGCAAGAGTATAGTGATGAAGAACAAATCATTGGTTGTCAGTAGTTAGGACTGATGAAAGAGTGTAACGATAAAGGATAAGCATGACATATTTTCTTAGCATGACAGAACAGTACCATTTCCTTATTATGAAGGTGGTTTTATTAATCAACACATGTGATAAAATGTCATAAAACCACACACACGCACACGTGCAAAGAAAAAAGTGCATGAAATAAAAAACTGAAGAAATTTGAACAAGCTCATACCAATGAAAATTTTCTGGTTTGATTTAGGATGGTTATGTAAGATGTCATTGGAAAAAGTAGGGTGAAGGATGCACAAGAAATCTTTGTACTATTTTTTCAACTTCTTGTCAGCCTTCAGTTATTTCAAAATAAGTTTTTTTTTAAATGTATGTGACTCAAGTGTAAATTTGCTTTCACCTGCTGCTTCAAGTCTGCATGCATATCTATATTGATTATATGAAAGACGAAAAAGCTAACCCCTAGACACTTTTAAAATATTTAAATCCATAACACAACAGATCTGTAGAGAACCTGGATTTCTCAGTGATTTACCTAATAATAACGTCTTCTACAAACAATGTTCAAAGAAGGAGGGGGTGCAATTTGAAGCTAATAGGCTGCCACTAGAGAGAAATTTATGGAAAGAGACACAAAAAATTAGACTTATGAGGAAAACTTCGGTGAAGCTAATTTAGTGAAGTTAATAGTTATTGTCATTTTTGTAACAATTGAACTACTGTAGTTTTTTGTTTGTTTGTTTTGTTTTTGCTTTTGTTTTCTGATGTAACTGAGGATTTAACCCAGGGACATTCTACCTCTGAGCTACACTACAATTTTTTGTTTTGAAACAGGGTCTTGCTAGGTTATTAAGAGTCTCACTAAGTTGCTGATGCTGGTCTCAAACCTGCACTCTTCCTATCTCAGCCTCCCAAGTACTGGAATTACAGGTGTATGCCACCACACTCAGCTACTACTTTGGAATTTAGTTTTGGTATTTCTTTGTTTGGTGTTGGGGATTAAACCCAGAGCCTAACATGCACTCTACAGCTAAATGGCACCCTCATACCCCCTCCATCCTCTTTTTCAAGCAAGAAATTTTTACCTATTTCATAGGATGAGTTGAAGTTTTTAAATTATATCAGTATTCTTCTCTAAAAATTTCTCTCAAAATTCAAGGAGTCCCTCTACAATGGAAAATACCCTGATCATTGTAGTACCTACATTCCTGTGAAGTTGTTTTCAAATTGTCTTAGCATTTTACAAATATAATTGGCTTTGGTTCCTGATTTCAAATGCTTTTCCTTGCTAAAGAATTAAAGTCCTAAAAAATTACAATAAGAAATAAGGTTATAATTTCCCTACATAACATTTTCTGAAGAGTATTTGCTAAAAAAAATCTACATCCTTCTTGTAAATTAAAGATTAAGGCAATAACACAAGAAGATTGGATATTTGTGATATGAAAGACGAAGATCAGTTCTTGGATGCATACTCAGTGCACCTGATTATAGACACTGATGCAGCCACCATTGCGGCAAATGGACTGCAACTACATATTTTGAATTATTGAACCAGTGACTTGAAACTATTCGGTAGATCAGATGTATTGCCTTCCTCCATGAGATTGATGAGAATTCAGCTCCACTCGCCACACTCCAGCGCAGAGAACCGCAGGGCATTTAGCATGCTGAGAAAGGTCAAAGTAAGACTGCATCAGTTTCTGAACCTAAAAATTCCAAACTCCTGACTACACATTAAAATGGATGAAGAAAAGCTGTGTTTTGATGTCTCGTATCCCAAAGAGTAGCTTGAGGCATAAAGGAAAGAAACAGAGTGTGCTAAGACCAGGAAATGCTTGTTTGCCACCTTCCAGAGCATAGAAAGGAGCACAGCGCTGTGTGCTCGCCAGTCCCTGAAACGCTCTCATCTCGAAAGTTATATGCAGCTTAAATAATGGAGATTCTGACATGGAAAATACATGACTAGAGTTGGCCCTTCTTGTTGGCAGATGGCCCAAAAACAAAACAGCAAAATGATTTGGCTATTTGAATTGATTATGAAATGGATTTTTCATGCAAAAGAATAGAGTCAGATTTCACTTTAGGCAAAAATCTACAAGTTGAAGAAAAACATGAATTGTGCAGAATACTTAGCTTCTAAGCAACCAAAAACGCTGAGCTCTTCATCTGGGCTTTGCTCTTTGATGAACCATAGCAGTTCCTAATTGTATGTCATGGCTTTGTACCTGAGAAAAAATCCTGGGTCAAACCTGTTCAGTGGCTGTTCTTCAAGCTGAAGTAGTATGAGTTGATAAGGAAAAAGGTTTCCTTCTTTCTACTTATTTGCTGCACGATAGCTTATCAGACTGATGAGGACTATAACTGTTCAACTCTTTCCCACGATTGTTTTCCCTCCTTTAATTCCAGCATCACAGAACACAAAGACACTGACACATTTATTGAATAATTTTGCCTCTGGAAGAGGGAAATGTAATAGGAAAAGTGTGTGAACAGACACACACATACACAAACACACAATTTCTTCCCTTAGAATTTATATCTGACTTTTTTAAACTATCCTGAGCCAGATTAAGCTTAAAATAAAATCTCACTTAGATACCCCATGATTGGCAGTCACTTGGATAAGGAAGTAGATATCAGTAAGTTAAAGTGCCCATGGCAACAAAAAGGAGTGAATTAGTCAATGAAGTTGATGCCCTACCCCTTTTATGGATTAATATTTGATACATTACATAAGAATATGTGTAACCTGAGTTACTTATGAGATGCAATAAATTGAGCACTATGAACTTGCCCCTCAAGTGTGTCCCTTTCCCAGACCACTTCTTGGTCTCTGCATTATTCTGAAACTTATGTTTATCCTTCCATTGATTTTTTTTTTCCTCATGGTTTTTAATCACAAATTTATTTAGAGATGTAAATAATACAGTGTTTGATTTTTTTCAGTTTGGAGATTTGTAAAAATGGTAACCTACTGTAGATTGTCTTCTGTTTGTTACTTTGCTGAAGCAATACTTTATTTCAAAGATGCATTCATGTTTTGGCTTATAATTGTAGGTCATTCATTTTCAGTACTGTATGAAATTGCATTGTGTAGTATGTGTGTGTGTGTGTGTGTGTGTGTGTGTGTGTGTTTATGTGTGTGTGTGTGTGTGTGTTATCAGGGAATGAACCCAGGAGCATTCAACCTCTGAGCTACACCCCCAGCCCTTTTTATTTATTTTATTTATTTTTTGAAACGAAGTCTTGCTGAGTCACCACACACTGGCCTCAAACCTGTCATCTTTCTGTCTTAGCCTCCCAAGTACTAGGATTAAAGGCAAGTGCCACCACACCAGCATTTCATATTAACTTTAAATAAACGGCCTGAGTTTGGGAATCTTGAAAGGAGAAAAAGGTTACATAATGGAAAAAGTTTGCATTCTGAATTGAGTCACATATGGATTTAAATTCTGATTCTGCCATTTTCTAACTCTTGGATAATAATTTAACTTCCTGTGTTTCAGAGTCTTCTTTGATAAAATGAAAGCTACAACACATACTCACTAGCAATGCCATTATTAAATAGGACAAATTAATAATGCATAGCATAATGCCTAGCACACAGAAGGCACTTAACAAGGAATAAAAAGATTGAAGAATGAGTAAGTGAAGGACTGAGCAAGGAATCAACAGAAACACCTACAGAGCACAGAAAAGGTAATGTAACTGTGAACCAGGTGGGCTCTGCTTTGCAGAATGCCAACCCAGTGTCCCTGCTCACAGGACTGCCCCATCAAATGCACTGATGCCCTCTGTGGTGGGGTGACGTGGCAGCTCTGTTTTATGACATTCTCACCTGGGAATGCAAGTGATCCAGTACGTGACAAAAAGCAAGCTAATGTCCTTTGTGTGCCTACTACGTGGCATGTGCCCCTCTAGGACAAGAAAAATCCTGATGGACAGGACCTGGTCCTTTTCCTAACATTCATACTAGTCTCTAGGGACACAGTTCCCTGACACTGTCACCTTCCCAGGGTAATCCTTCCTTGTCTCAGATCTGCTCTGTGGGGTCAGTCTCAGCCAAAGGGCTTTGAATGTCCAAGATATGCTTTGAAACTGCAAAGCATGTTTGCTTATGAAACAGCAGAAGACTACTGGGTCCTCCACAGCAGGGTACATTTGATGTCCATTTGTATTTTCCTTTTTGTTCTTCTTATCCCCCAGTCCTTTCCTCGTACTTTGTATTTTTTTTTTCACTTTTATGTTTCAAAGTCTTATTCCCTAAAACAAAGATGTTCTGGGCAAACTATCTCTAAACCTCTTTATTTGCCCTTCCTAGAAACAATCTGAAAAAAAAAAAAATCATTTGACTCGACTCCCCTATGCCCAGCCCCACAAGAACACAGGATCAAAAGCGATCCACTGGCTGTTTAATTCTAGATCAGAATGCATTCAGCTAAAATTAAAAGGAAACCATCCCAACCAGGTACCATGTGCATCTTGTACCAAGTACCAACTATAAATTCAGTGTCAGGAGCTGGGCATGGTGGCACACACTTGTAATCCTAGTACTTGGGAGGCTGAGACAGGAGGCTCACAGGTTCTAGGATAGCCTCAGCAATTTAGTGAGGCTCTCAGCAATCTAGTAAGACCCTGTTTCCAAATAAGAAATAAAAAATTGGTCTAGGGGTGTAACTCAGGGGTAGAATACCTCTGGGTTCAACCTCCAGTACCACAAAAAAAAAAAAAAATCAGTGTCAGGAAGTCTGAAGTCTGTCCCATCTTCACAATGTCATCAAAGACCTAGGCTCATTCTATCTTTCCACTGAGTATACTAAACATGTAGCTCTTGTTTTCATATTTATAAACCGACTACTCTACCTCCATACATCATAGCTGTGTTACAGGGAGGCAGAAAGCAGAAAAGTCAGTACCAACTTCTCACACAGGCCTTCCCCTCAGGACTTGCCTTCACCAAAACATCTCCACTTGCATTGTTATTGACCAAAATTGTATCTTCTGGCCAATTGAGCCTGCAACCATGGTTGGGAAGCCAAGTATTTTAACATTTTAGTCCTAAAAATAGAAGAAACAAATTTTAAAAACATGTCACCCTTCCCACTGAAGGTTAAATCAGGAAACTATTTTTAAAGTTTAAGGAAAGTATATTCATGAAATGTACATGCTGGTGTGTGTGTGTGTGTGTAAGTACTGATATATCTTTTGTTTTATGTTTTTGACTGCTGTCCTTAAAGCACTATATAACTCTCAAATAGTAAACATTGTTCAGAATAACTTATTTCTTAAAGATTATACTTACACGGCCGAGTGTAAAATGAAGAGAAGAAAATGAGAGGGAACGAACAATAGAAAAAGAAGCATATTAAGAAATGGAAGACAGATCTGGGCATGGTGCTACATGCCTATAATTCCAGTGCTTGGGAGACTGAGACAGGAGGATTGCAGGTTTGCAGCTAGCCACTGCAACTAAGTTGCAGCTCAGCAACTTAGTGAGATCCTGTTTCAAAATAAAATATAAAATAGGGCTAGAGGTGTAGCTCAGAGGTAGAATGCCCCTGGATTCAATTCCCAGTAAAACACACACACACACACACACACACACACACACACACACGCACGCACACACACACGGGAGACAGAGCTATAATGACAATAAGTTAACAACCATTGTAAGTGCTTATTTCTCAAAATCAAAGTCAACTTGTACTCAATCTTATCTTCCCAGGGTGCTAATGAGGGTGCTGCAGGGAGAGAAAAAATCCAGATGTTTCAGTGCTTCCACAAAAACACATATGTAATCATTTTTAAAGAGAGAAAACTTGTTGATTTTGTTATTCAATGGAAGACTATTAGACCAGAACAATGTTTCCCCCCCCCCTTTTTTTTTGTATCCAAAGAATTCAAAACAGCTAATTGACTTTGAAATGTACTCAGTGAAATTTTACTAAGAATATACTATGTACAGAAATTAGAGTCAAAGATTCTTTGTTCATTCTCTTTTTTCTCTACAACCCTTCATTTTTATCCTCTCTTTCCCTTGCTATTTCTTTCCCTATATACCCACATACCTAAACATACACACAAATTAAATGTAAATCACTATGTTTCTCTATAGTGTTTCAGTAAAATGCATACACGTTTTAATGATAAATGTGTATTTTGTAAATATAAGTATTTAAAATATTAGACTATAAAATTTAAGAAAAGAAATGTGTTCATATTATTCCCTTTAGTCCTTACATTTTTAAAAAATGAGACAAGCTAGGATGGCAATAACATACTTCAGTCTAGTTCCCTGCTTTGTCCTAGTTTATATCCTCATGCATAAAAATACTGATACAGTTTGCTGCACACTAACTATGCAATTGAAATGGCTGCAAAAAATGCTATCTTCACTTAAGGTTTATGTCTCTAACATCTTATTATTACATTAATACTTTTTACCTTCAATAACATGTCAAAATCCACTTTTACTATTTGTACCTAAGCTGGGCATGATGGCACACATTGTAATCCCAGTACTTGGGAGGCTGAGACAGGAGGATCACAGGTTCAGCTCAGCTACTTAGTGAGGCTCTCCGCAACTTAGTGAGATCCTCTTTCAAAATAAAGAATCAAAAATAGGGCTAGGGGTGTAGCTTGGAGATAGACTGCCCCAGGTTCAATCCCCAGTAGTGAAAAAAATATATATATACCTATACCACAATTGGTTCCAGAATTTTAAGTATGTCTTGAAGCAGAAAGTATTGCTTATAATTGCTACATTTAATAGTGATCTTATAAATAGTATCTAATGTTTCATCATGGTAGAATAAAGAGTCACACTTTAAACTCATTAATTCATCTGATTTTTTTTAAGCACCTGCTAAATACCAGGTATGATTGATGTCTTTTTTCCCCTCTGTAGCTCATGCTAGAGAAACTGAGGATAGGGTCTGTCTTATTCTCCACTCAGCTGTTAGCATCTAACTTAGTGTCTGACACATAGTTAGTATTGAATAAACATTTTTTTTTGTAATGCATGAATTGGCCTTCATCTTAAAAACCTGTTTCTGTATTCTGGTCCACTTCTTAGTTATTGTGAATCTAAATCCTTCTTTTCCAAAGAGTCAGTCCTTCCCATATGGCAGAACTTCAGGCTCAAAATAGTGGTTTCATTTATTTCCCAGCCATCTACACAGGTGCCAAATGTTTGGAGACAGTACTTGAGTAAATTCCTAAGACACCTCTCTTGCTCTTCCCACTCACCATCACCTGAATCTGGATCACCAGCCAGTACTTCTTGGCTGTCTTCTCAGACACATTCTTCTGTGAAAACCAAGAACTTTTAAATATAAACATAACTGGATGACACAAAAGACTACTCACCCCAAATTACCTTCCCCTCAAAGCAAAAAAACTTGTATGAATGTCCTTTTTAGCCTCACTTCCTTTAAAAGGGTAAATTCCACTGGGGATGGAGAGGTATGTAGCATTTAATTTCAAAAATTTTAAAATAGATAGGTTCATCAGACTGCTTCTCTTTCTAAAAAAAGAAAAGAAAAATACCCAGGGCATATTGTGACTACTGGGAATTTCCACATAGTTCTCAGTTATTTTAAATTCATCTTGAACATTCAACAGTGAGCCACAATATTTTATGTAAACTGTTTTGTAAGGATAATAGTCATATAAAATGAGTCCAGTAAATATTTTCTTTCTAAAAAAATGTGAAAATATATTTACTGGGTGATGGAGGGTACAGTTGTGAAAGACCAAGAATGTGCTGGTTTCTAGTGCACATTATACATACTTTATTACAGGTTTTGTGAATCACTTCAGAAAAGTATTAAAAATATATAAGAAAGGCCTAACTCTACACTTTGGACCAACTCTCAACCCACTGTGACCTAGGCATCTAATTTTTATGATGAATTATGTATGAAGTTGAAAGAGTATGTATTATCTCTCATTAAAAAACATTCCAGATCAATTAAGTTCTAAATGGTCCCTCAAGCTATCTCACCCCTCATGTGATTTATGGGAACTCATATTTTTAAATGTCTATAAATGTCCTCAGAAGCTGTGAATTCTAATCCTGTTCCATCATTAATTTGCTTTGTAATTCTGTCGCTTTTCTTCCACAGGTTTTCTTCCCTATAAAAATGGATATTAACATAATACTTTTCTCACAAGACACTGAGATTTAAGTAATGTATGTATGTAGAACATTCTGGGGAACTCGGAGGAGAGATATTGTATAAGAATAGAACATTATACTAACATTTCAAAACTGACTTTGTACAGCAATGTGCATTTTTCAACATGGATATTTTAGCACTGTGTTCTCTGTGCTAATATTGTAATCTAAAATAATGACAGAAACTCTACTCTCCCCTCCCCCACAAAATACATCTTTTTCTTAAACTATACAATGCCACTAGTTTTTTAGCTATTGTTAAAATGATAGCCTTAGTAATTTGTAATTTTCTATTAGGGACCCAAAGTCATACATAAAAAATTCAATGAGAATGAAAAGAATGACTGGCACTATGGGTCTGGGCTGTGGATGTTTGTAATGACACGCTGACGCCATTAGTGATACATTACTGCTCTAAGAGTGGGCTTATCATGGTCTGCATAAAAAGCCAAATTTGAATTTAAAGCAAAACTTGATGAAATAGTGTCTATGGAGAAAAATGCAACAATTTCAAGGGGTGGTAAAAACTCTGAATGTCACAATGACAACCCTAAATTTTCTTTTGTTTGTTCCACCAAATGAAAGCAATAACAAGCCATCATCTATCTATTATATATTAAGTCCTAAAACTTGCCAGCTGCTAAAAAAAAATTGCCCAACCACTTAAATATTTCCAATACACCAGCAAGCAATGACAGCATCAAATTCCCACCAAGTATAGAGTTTATGATCTTAGAATACACTTTCTTTTCCTCCTGAATCTCTCACACATATATATTTAAAAACCTACTTCTAATAACAGAACTATTTGAACTCACACTGCCTGTCATCTGTTATTCTCAAAGTACCTTACTAATAATAGAGAATCTGTGAAATTTGTCTCTGCTCTGGGTATTACTACTTCTGTTGCTGCAGTATGTCCTTGACGTTGGTCCTGCCTGTTACTGCCAACATATCTGATTAGAGGAATTAGAAGTGGAACAGGAAAGCAGGGCCAGATTGCAAGGTGGGTGGCTGGTGGTACTGCTGCTTCTTTGTGCTGTGCTTGTCAAAAATGCACTTCCAGCTATGGTCCCATGCAGGGACAGATTTGAAAGTGTTACTCCATAGCAGGGCAGCAGGTGCAGTGAAGCCCAGCACAGCAGCAGCTGGCTGAGCGCAAAAACACTGCACAGATCCATACCTGCTCACAGCTCCTTTAACCTGTACTTGATTTACCTCTCCATGTTCCTGTGTTTTTGAGTACCTCTCATTCAAGAAGCTGATAGAAGTCCAGAATGACCATTCCTTTGTACAAAACAGTCAAGGTGGGAATCATAATCATCTTAGAGCATTGGCATCAAGGTTAGTGTGTCAGTCAGCTTTTCATTATTATAACAAATACCTAATATAATCAACTTATGAAAAGAAAAGGTTTATTTTAGCTCAGAGTTTTGCAGGTTCCAGATCATGATTGGCCAGCCTCATTGATTCTAGGCCTATGCTGAGCTAGTATATCACATGGGAGTGCATAGTGGATCAAAAGCGCTCACTTCATGGCCGGCAAGTAAAAGAAAGAGGAAAGGACTGGGGTCTCACTATCCTCTTTGAGGGCACACCTACACTGATGTAAAGACCTCCCAATAGTTCTTAAAATAATGTTTAAAAGGTTCTGCCATCTCCCAATAGTGCCACAGAACTGAAAACCAAGGCTCTAAACACTTGGACTTCGGGGAGACATTTATCCAAACCATAGCAGGTGGAATGTCTTGTTTGTCTGTTTTCAATTTTTTTGTAATAGCAACACTCTAAAAAAAAACTGGAGTTGAAAGGAATAACAAATGTATAAAGGGAAGCATAAGATGGTCAAGTGATCCCCACAAAACAATTTAATATTGATCATTTCCAATATTATGTAATACACAGCCTCTTGGTGAGTTCTTTCTTTCATTCATTTTGTTTGTTTTTCTGTTTAATCCTCTCAACCCTGGCACCCAGAAATTACAAATTCATTATCACCACCTATTTCTTAGGACTTGTGAATAATGCCTGAGTAATACTACCAGCATCTGATTTGTTTAAACTAATTTCTAAGCCGCTGGACCATTTCTTGCAAACTATCATTAGCCATTTCTGCATATCGCCAAATATGTGTCCTGTATGGAGACAGCAACTTCCCAGATACTGAGACGTTAAGTGTCATAAACAAATTTGGAGGCTCTAAGACTTAGTCCTGAAGTGCAGTCTTTCTTGTTCTACTCAAACTGTGAAAGATCTCATAGTATTTGGTGATTCTTCAGCTTATCAAATTAAGGCTTCTGGGCCGACTTTTTTACATCCTTCCTTCCCAAATTACACAAAGTAAAGGTTAACATGGAAAGGATCCATATTAGCCAGGAAAGTGGGTGAGAATGCTATTTGCAGACTGGAAATTTGGATAAATTTCAGAAGAACAAAATATCAGTGGTATCAGGACACATCATGGGTGAGATCACATAGGGTACTGACCATGTAGCACCTTTGTGAAAATTAGGAAAACATCTTTGAGAAGAAAGAGTCCTGAGGGCACATCCCTATCTTTGTGAATGTAGCAGAACCCTCAAGATTCAGCTCTTGGTTTCTGTTCTCCCTACCCCTGTTCCTTATACTTCTTATTTCTTAGACACTGACAACCAAATTTGTATTTTCAGCCTGACTTGCCTACTTTAACGTTTGTGTTTGTTTGTTTGTTTGTTTTCAGTTCTGAAGATTGAACCCAGCACTTCACACACACTTTGCAAGCCAATCTACTGTTGAACTATATTCATAGTCCTTGCTTACCTTTTTATTACCTGTCTCTATCACTAGTTTATAAGCCTCATAGTGGTGGCAACTTTATTTCATCCCTGTATCCCCAATTTTTAAACAGTACCTGACACATAAAACAGAATTAATAAAGAGCTGAGCGCACTACTGCAATTCCAATACTTGAGAGCCTGAGGCAGGAGGTTTGCAGGTTCGAGGACAGCCTCAACAACTTAGCGAGACCCTCAGCAACTTAGCAAGACCCTGTTTCAAAATAAAAAATAAAAAGGGATGGGAGTGTAACTCAGAGAATTTCCCTGGGTTCAACCCCAAGTTTTAAAAAAAAAAAAAACAGAAATAATAAATGCTTGTAGCATGAATACATAACCAAGGATACAGCCATATAAAATATTCACAGGAAAGAACATAAGCCAGGTCAAGGTTAATTCCTCTTGGAAAAGTGCATCGAAATGTCCATTCTGGAGTTTCCAGGTATGTGAAGTAGAAGAAGCTGTAGAAGAAAACAGAGTTATTCACAAAGGGGTTGTCTATAGAATCCTTGAGATAGTGGGCCCCCACCTTTTAAGTGCCACATACAGAATGATTTACACCATTTTTTGTCCCCAAACCCAAATCAAAGAATTACCCTATAAAGAAAGAAAGCAGTCCTCTTGGAAACATTTAGAATTTTTAATGTAGCTAGGAATATCTGAGAGAGGGGAAAGAGACTAAAGTTGAGCTATAGGACAAAGCATGTGAAGAGATAGGGAAGGAAATTCCACCCAGGGAAACTCTCTAAGCAAGTCTGCCTGTTTCTTCCAGCATGAACATTTCCACCTGCTACTTCCCCACCCTCCTTTTCCTAAACTAGTTTGTTCATCCTGTGGGCCGTGGCTGTTTGCACAAGGCCGGAAATCAGCTGGTAAATTCAAAGGAAAAAAACTTGTTTTGGATATAGATCTGTCCAACAGTAATTTAGAGCTAACATTTGCATAGCACTTTCCATGTTCCAGACACTGTTACAAGTGCTTTAAATATGTTAATTAATTTAATTCCTATAACTACTCCACAGGGTACTTACAATTACTGTTCCTCCCATTTTATGGATAATGTACAGAAATGAAGTGATCAGCCCAAGCCCTCACAGATTTTAAGTGGCTTAGCAGGAATGCTAAACCAGGAGGTCTTGCTCTGTGGTCTGCACTCTTAACCACTAATGTCTTTGTAGAAGAAACCCATGTAACTCCCTATGTTAATCAGTTTGCTTCTTTGTTCATTAATAAAAATGAAAACGAAGGAAAACAAGGCACTCAAGGTAAATACACAACACCAAATAGAAGAGCCAGTATGATCAAACAGAACAATTAACACTATGAAAAGCAGAATTAATTCAGGAAAATTAACTAGTAAAATTCTAATAGTATCCTTTAAAAGGCATGAGGGGCTCTGATACTCATAATGTATGATCAAGCTGTTTTGCAAGAATAACAACCAGAAAACAAAAAGTTCTTGGAAATATAAAATATGGTTGACATTTTTAAAAATAAAAAAGGGCATCTGAAGAATAAAAAAGACACCATATAATACCAACTAATTATATAAAAGATAAAGATAAAAGATTCCAAGGAAAAGATAAATATTAAAAATATAATAAAAATATTTAGTAAGCACAATGAATTCATCCAGAAAGTCCAGTGCCATCTTTTAAGAGTTAAGAAATATATATATATATATTTCTATGTATATATATTTCTACATATATATATTTCTATATATATATATATTTTTTTTTTTTTTTTTTTGCGGTACTGGGGATTGAACTCAGGGGCCTTCTACCTCCGAGCTACGCCCCCAGCCCTATTTTTTATTCTTTATTTTGAAACCAAGTCTCA
>PVLC010027224.1:6875-22150 GCA_004027655.1 Graphiurus murinus
GATCCTCTGGTCTCAGCCTCCCGAATGCTGGGATTACAAGCGTGCGCCACCACGCCCGGCTGGAATTGATACTTTTAACAATGGCCTCAGGCTATTTTTATTATCAGCTAATCACTAATTTAGCCAAGGGTTTGAAATGCAAATATAGCAATCTTGACAATCAGCTCAGATTTGTACATCTGGCTAGGAATTTTAGTGACAACTTTTCAGATGTTGGAGGAAGCTAGTAAAGAGAGAAATCTCTTACATATGCTTGATAAATACTTCTTAATGGCAATTATGATATGGTTTTCTCAAATCCAGAGCTTTCTTCTTTTATTTTTTGATGAAGTGACTGACTGAGGGCTGGAGCTATGGTACAGGAAGAAAAGGTACTTCAGCTTTCTAGCCCTTAGCAGTGAAGACTAATGCATATAATCTATCCTGGATATTAGTCAGTATGTATGGCTTCGTGTTTTTCCTGCAATTCACTTATTGTATGATTCCAAGCAATTTATGTGAGTGTTCTTTTCATTTTTGATCTGTCACAGGAAAATAATAATACATAACCTATCATATATACTATTGTAAGGCTTGAGTGAAATACTAGGAATAAATGTAAGTTTTTAAAGTAATTTGATAGTAACAAATTCCATATAGTTCATTTCAAAATGTTCTAAAAAAAAAAAATCATTATTCTGTGCTGTTTGAAAAGAGAGTTCAGGGAACCTAACATAAGCCAGGGAAAGGCCCTGACAAATTCTTAAGAGCTTACCAGTGCCCAAATTCTCTCAGTGAGGCAGTACTAGTGCACCTCCCCACCAGAATTCATTTCAACATCAAAGAATGAAAGAACAGTGGAGTGGGAGCCACTCTTGTAAACCTCCCCAACCCCTGCTCTACTTGTTCCGCAGCTAAGTGGAGCACATCCTGCCTACAGCTGTCCATTTTTCATGGGCTTTTACCTCAGACAGGGGCTGGTGTTCCTTCTTAATTTAAATGCTGTTGCTCACTGGGAATGCCAAATGGGGAAATGCTGGCCATGCAAAGGTTAATACAAGCACTGACACCATCTTAATTGCAACAGCACAAACATATCGCTGTAATTGTAGCGACACTTATCTCTGTTTCTCATACTCCTTCAGCCCATTCAGATCAGCTGCAAGCTGAGGGTGAAAAAGGGGCCTCAGGAGTCTGCTCGATCAAGCAGGGTCTGATAGAGTTATCAGGCTTTTGCAGATAGGATGCCTGCCGCTGTTGGATGCATTGTCACAGTCAGTGTTGAAGCAAAACACCTGGCCTTCCTCAGGGACACCCTCTCACCCCACCTCTACTCTGTACTGGTGCCTAGTTATTTTACTGACTGGGAAGAACAGGTGAAACTAAAAGGAATAAAGATGCCCGTCTGTACTGGTTGTTAGATGCTTCACTGAACATTTCCCATTAGGTCATTATTTACTCTCACTTGAATATATGTTTATTTTCATACTTAGGAAGTCTTTGGAAACGTGCCCGACTTGTGTGTAGTAACTGCAGCTTTTAAAGCCCAAACGTGCTGATGCTTGTTGAGTGTAATTGGCCATGCTACACTGTGATGGCTTTGGGAGGGTGGAGATGCTAATTTTGCAACTTTGGGATCTCAAGTCAGCTAATTTAATGAAGACCTAGACTCCTTACTGTCAAAAGAGACTCTCATGAAAATAGCTGTAACCATTGTTTGTCTCCTTAATGTTAGCATTGAACTTAGCTGGATTGGGTGAGTATATTGTCCCCATTAAACCACTGTTGTTGGGTTAACCTATGTAGGTAGCAAGATTGGCACTGGTGTCTTTAATTTTCATAGTCTTTATGTGTTTGCTTCTGTTTAAACATTTGCTAGAGATACATATATGTGAATTGTGTATTATCTATCTATCTATCTATCTATCTATTTATCTTTCTATTTGTTGATTTGGTTTTCATAAACTAGCTAAAAGTTAGCCATATGACACATCTCTCCTCCAAATAGTAGGAGGTATTTGTGCTCAATAGTTTTACACTAATCCTGGAAAGGTGGTGGAGCAAATATTCCTCAGATGGAACTATGTATATAGAAATATACTTCTGCAACTTTATATTGATTTCAAAGTTGAAGGCCTTTTCCAGCTTTCAATCTAGTGCGCGGGTTGCCTTTTGACACTTGAGTCACCCACTGGAGAACTGTCATTCCCTGTCCTAGGGGAATCTAGAGTACTCAAGATCCACGTTTCTCTCTTTTGTTCAAATGGTAATTTATTCACAATGATGATTTTATAAGTTACTCACTTTCAGAAGCACTTTTGTTTAAAATGGGGAGTGTGGGGGAGGGAATAGCTAATCTGTATACAGTAGACTAACTAAAAATTACAAAACCACAGTGATCTATGACAATGACACTCTCAGAAAAAGGGCCCTCAGCATTGAGTACCATTCCTATCATCATCTCTAGTAAGTAGGTGCTGACTCTGGACAGTGAGTTTGACAACCTGAGTCATGGGGATAAGAGTATATGGGTTTGTGCCCTGGGGGAGACAAAATACATGTGGGAGAAATTCTCACTGCATCCTAAAGGGGCTCCATAAAACATGTTGAAGGATGGAATACAGGGGAGCAGCACCTTGAATAAATGGCAGACCTGGAGCTCAGTTAGGGTATTCTCACCAGGCTGAGGACAGTAATAATCCTCATAATGATAAGCCAGCATCTGTGGAGCATTTACAACATGCAGGAAGCATGTTCAGTGTTTTATCATGTTATCTCATAAAGTCATTGCAACTACTCTATGAAGTAGATGTAGTACTTATTTCTATCTTAAATGTTGAAAGTGAGACACAAGGAATCTAAGTAAATCATTCCACATAGTAAGTTGTCAGAGCTGGGTGAAATCCAGGAGATTCTAATGCCCAAATCTGGATTGTCAACCAATGTCTTACACTCTTTAATTAAACCAGTTCAGAGTCTTCTCTAATTTTGATTCTTTTGTTAAGGGAATCCATAGGTCGACTCAAATCAAGGAAGGGAAAATGGCTGCTTAGGATACAAAATTACATGTATCCAAACCATGAATTCTGTGAACTACTGTTCCTCTTAACTATCTATTTATTGTCAGGATCAGATCAGAGAAAGAGAAGAAAAGTTATTTTAAGACCAATAAAGAGTAATCCTAAAGGAAGCACTGAATTAAATTAGTAGTGTGGCTCTACTTAGAAAATCCTTCTTGATCTCTATGTTTCAGAGCATTTTATTTTAATCAGGAAAATTGTTTATTTATTTTGGGGCTTTATGTGCAAACTGATTCTTAAGAGTCTTTAACATTCTGAAATTCTGAGGCATTTCTAGGAATTGGCTTCAATTTTTCACTTATTCAGTTTCAACTCTAATATAAAAGTGGACTTTTGATAAAGTGGAGAGTGATTAGCTCCATAACATGGAGAAACCAGTTCCCAGTTCTGCCTTTTCCATCGGTGTAGAATCCTGGACAAACTGACTCACTTAAACTGAATCACTTCAAATTGCCCAGACTTCTTGCATACAATGTGTTGGGCTCAACCCCAGAGTCTGAATCAGTAGGTTTGAAGTGGGCCCAAGGATTTGCTTAGTTAGTTTCCATGTAATGCCAACACTATCAGTCCATGGCCCACTTTGAGAAATGCCACCTAAGTTCTCAGGGATTTCATCTTTGAAACAGGAATAATAAAGTTTACTTGATTGAGCTACTGTAAGGTTTGGAGACAGAATCTCAAGCTGACTTTCTTAGCTGTGCAGGTGTACCACATCATATGATCACTAGTTGGTTTAGTGCTTACTGTCCGTTATTTAGAGCCTCTATTTGGATTGTTAAGAGGTCATAGATAATTCAAGAATCTCTGCAAAGGGATGCTTTTTAAAACTCATCAGCTATAATATTTGTGCAGTTAACTTACAAAACTAGCAGGTATCTGCAAAAGAGGGAGAATAGAACCAGGTATCTGTGTTTACACAGGGTAAGGAATACCTGAAAACAGTTTTCTTCTACTGCATGGTATTGGTGAAGTCTCCTAATGTTTAGTATATAGTAACACATTAATTCATTTATTTTGTACATATTTACTATAATTTTAAAAAAACTTTTGCTATGCAGAGCTCCTAAAATATAAGAATGAGAAACATATGATTCTTGGCCTCAAGAAACTCTTTTTAGTCAGGTGTGATGGCACACACCTATAGTCCCTGTACTTGGGAAGCTGAGACATGAGGATCATGGTTCGAGGCCAGCCTCAGCAACTTAGCAGGACCCTGTTTCAAAGTAAAAATTAAAAAGGGTTGGGGCTGTAGCTTGGAGGTAGAATACCCTGGGTTCAATTCCCTTTACCAAACAAACTATTTAAAAACTCTCTCCTTTTATATTAAATTCTAGATCCTAATCCATAATTTGAATTCATTGATTAGCTCATAAGATTCACTGATCTGAATCAATCATCTATGTTTATTGAATAGCACATTGTTCTTTTTTCTATATTAGGTTTTGTAAATGGTACAAGGTAAGTACAACAAATGGCTTTTGAATTGAATGGTATTAACTAATATTTATTTATCTATTTATTTAATTAGTGGTACTAGAAATGGAACCCAGGGGTACTCTACCACTGAAGTACATCCCCAGCCCTTTTTACTTAGTTTTTGTATTTTAAGACAAGGTCTTCCTAAGTTGCTCAGGCTGGCCTTGAACCTGGGGTCTTTCTTCCTCAGCCTCCTTAGTTGCTGAGATTTCAGGGGTGCATCACTATGCCTGGCTAACAAATATTTATATATTACATCCTACTCGTACCAAAACTGTATATATTTGCTACATATGAAGGAATGGTTAAGGAAGGACACGTAAAGAAATAATTTTGTGTGTGTGTGATTGAAAGTGCCTCTATTATTTGGTGAGCCCTTCCTCTAAAATTTAGAGGTGATTTAAGATTAAGTCATTAAAATTATGAATTTTAAGTTTAATCCAAACCTAGAGCCTAATTGGAATCTAAAAATTGCTGAAGTATATAGCAAGGAGCAATCTCTTTGACTTCCCCCATATGAGTACTGTCTTTTACTTTCAACTTCACTTCTTGGATTTGGAAATTTAAATTAATCAATGGATTTATTGACAATACATATGAGGCTAAGTTTGTTTCCTGACTCTATATTTTGAAAGTGGTCCTACCAAAGTTAGAGGAAACTTTTACTTGTAAATAGCTGTGCATATAAAGAAAAATCTACATGGCTTACTGTGGAGTTTGATTTTTGTAATATAATCTATTTAGTAATCTCTGGATATTTAATAAAATGTATCATCCTTTATGAGAAAATGTGATATTGTTGACATGAATATATCATTAATGTGTTCACTCAATAGATAGCTCATTACATCTACATTTCAACTGTCATGGAGATGGTTTTGTATTAATCTTTGCACACCTTCTAGCTCAATCCCATTTGAATTGGAAGGTTATAATTTTCACATTTTCTATTGGAATAAAGAAGACAGGAAGAGGTCACAGAACAGATCTTATCTCATAAATACAATCAGGCATTTTTGTTGTCTGTTCTTGGTATATTTAGAGAATTCAAGCCTTAAGGAGGAAAGGAAGAGGAAGAGTTGTCTGAAGCTAGATTTTTTTCAGACGTGAAACTTTATGACTCTCTTATGACTGGCTAAAAGACTGCTGTGCAAAGAAGAAGGAATTTAATTTTCCTAAAGTCACTAAGGTCATTTTGACAGTCACCAGTGCTTCCTACCAAATGTAGGTCACAATTGTGAATAGTGCTGCTATAAACATGGATATGCGTGTATAACTATAGTGTTATGATTATTTTGGAAAGATATTGAGGAGTGGTGTAGTTGGGTCATACAATGGTTCCATTCCTCGTCTTTTGAGAAACCTCCATACTCATCTCCATGGTGGTTGTACTAATTTATAG
Organism: Graphiurus murinus; assembly: GCA_004027655.1. Classification (NCBI taxonomy): domain Eukaryota; kingdom Metazoa; phylum Chordata; class Mammalia; order Rodentia; family Gliridae; genus Graphiurus; species Graphiurus murinus. The sequence goes on from PVLC010027224.1 coordinate 12,813, forward strand.
TGCCACCAACAGTGTATAAGTGGTCTTTTTTCTCCACATCCTTTCCAGCATTTAATATTGTTTGTATTTTTGATGATTACCATTCTAACTGGAGTGAGATGAAATCTCAGTGTCATTTTGATTTGAATTTTCCTGATTGCTAAGGATATTGGATGTTTTTTCATATATTTGTTGGCCATTTGTATTTTTTCTTTTGAGATGTCTATTTAGTTCAATTGCCTGCTTATTGACTGGTTGTCCCTCCCCATTTGCGTGTTAAGTTTTTTGAGTTTTTTGTATATTCTGGGTATTAATCCTTGTCAGAGAAGTAGCTGGCAAAGATTTTCTCCCATTCTGCAGGTTCTGTCCTCACATTCTTAACTGTTTCCTTTACTATGCAGAAGCTTTTCAATTTAATGCCATTCCATTTATTAGTTCTTAGTTCTATTTCCTTAGTTTTAGGGGTCTTATTTTTTTAATTGGTGCATTGTAATCATATATCTTTGTTAGGTACAAACTGATAAAGGCATACATGCACACATTTATCATTTAACTCTACCCCAATTCCTGCCCCATTCCCTTGCCCTTCCTCCTTCTCAAGTTCAGATTAGTGATTGATATGTTTGTGAAAGTACATCATGTGCATTAGGGTGCGCTCCCCCCGCCCCATCACCTTCAGTTAAGTCAACTTCTTTGCTCACCTAAGGTTTCTTCTTCCTCTGGAGTCCCTCTTATGTCCCATTTTCTCCCTAGCTTCTGAATATTAGGCAGAGTATCCCATTTTTTACTTTTTGTGACTGACTAATCTCACTTAACATAATGTTTTCCAGTTCCATCTATTTCCCTGCAAATAACATGATTTTGTTCTTCTTTATGGCTGAGTAAAATTCCCTTGTGTACATATCCCATAGTTTTGTGATCCATTCAACTGTTGATGGACATCTTGACTGGTCCCCCCTCCCTCACTCACTTTCTGTTAAGTCAAATGCTTTGCCCACCTAAGGTTTCTCTTTCTTCACCTGGAGTCCCTCTTATGCCCCATTTTCTCCTTAGCTTCCACATATTAGGGAGAGCATATAATTTTTTTACTTTTTGTAACTGACTAATCTCACTTAACATAATATTTTTCAGTTCCATCCACTTCCCTGCAAATAACATACTTCTTTATGGCTTAGTAAAATTCCATTGTGTACGTATCTTTAGGGGTCTTATTAAGAAAGTCCCTGCCTGTGTTGTTGTTTTAGAGAGTTGGTCCTGTCCCCTCTTTTAGTAATTGCAAATTTCTAGGTCAATTCCTAGGTCATTGATGCACTTTGTGTTGGATTTTGTGAAGGATGAGAAATAGGGATCCAGTTTCATTCTTCTACATATGGAAATCCAGGTTTTCCAACACATTTGTTGAAAAGGTGATTTTTTTTCTCCAACATATGTTTACGACACCTTTGTCAAGGATCAGCTGGCTACAAGTGTGAAGATTTGTCTCTGTGTCTTCTATTTTATTCCACTGGTCTAGGTATCTGGTTTTTGTTGTTGTTTTTTTGATTTGTTTGTTTGTTTTTGCCAGTATCATATTGGTTTTTGTTACTGTAGTTCTTTAGTATAATGTGAAAGCAGATATTATGATGCCTCCAGTATGGTTCTTATTGCTCAGAATTGCTTTGACTATTTTGAGTCTTTTGTTCTTCATGAATTTTAAGTTATTTTTCTAGTTCTGTGAAGAATGTCATTGGTATTTTGATAGGGATTTTATTGAATCTGTAGATTGCATTTGGTAATATGGTCACTGTAACAATATTAATTCTGTCTATCTATGAACATGGGAGGTCTGGAGGTCTTTCCATCTTCTAATGATTTATATGTTTCTTTCTTCAGTGCTATGTAATTTTCATTGTAGAGGTCTTTTGCCTCTTTGTTTAGATTTATTCCTGCATATTTTATTTTTTAGGCTATTGTGAATGGAATTGTTTTCCTGATTTCTTTTTCAGTGGATTCATTATTAGTATACAGATAACCTACTGATTTTTGTATGTTGATTTTGTATCTTGCTACTTTGCTGAATTTGTTTATTAGCTTGATAAGTCTTCTGGTGAAGTTTTGGGGGTCTTCTAAGTATAGTATCATATAATTTGCAAACAGTAATAATGGCCTTATTCCTTTTCTATTTGTACCTTTTTTATTTCCTTCTCTTGCCCAATTACTCTAAAACTTCATGTACTATATTGAATAGGAGTAGTGAGAGTGGACATCCTTGCTTCGTCCCTGATTTTAGAGAAATGCTTTCAGTTTTTCCTCATTTATATGGTGTTGGTTTTGGGCTTGTCCAATATTGATTTTATGATATTGAGGTAAGTTTCTTCTATCCCTATTTTATTCAGTGCTTTTTATCATGAATGGTTACTGGATTTTGTTGAATAAGAAAAAAAACCCTAAATTTTCAACTGAGATTCTTTTATAGTTTTGAAAAGTGAAAGGCTTCTTCATTTCTGAATAATCAGTTTAATTTGATAATAATGAAGAATTCATATTTTAATCAATAAATTAAAGAAACTACCCATTTTCAAATGGGATAAGTATATCACTAAAAACCCAAACAATCTTTATAAAAACTATTGTAAGCAACAGTGTCATTTAATAAAACAGTAGAATTAGACCAACATATGAAAACTGAATAAACAAATAAGACTATTTGTCGTTATGATAAGATAAAATACCCAATTTATGATTAAAAATCTAGATAAATTTAGACATATACTCAACAAGAAATGTTTAAAACCTCTGTAAAGAAAATCATAAAGCACTGTTGATATATGTAAAAGTACATGTGCAACACTGAAGAAGATATATTTTCAAATCGGAAAACTTGAAATCATAAACATATCAGATATTTCTAGTTAATAAATAAATTTAATTAAATCTCAAAAGTGATGCCAACACTTTTCTTTCCTGACACTAGAAAATTTGTGTATAAAGATGATTTAGAAGGAAAAAGCAGTAAGAGGCATGAGATCCTTAAATAAAAGGACAATAAGGTGAACCCAACCCTAAAATATATTAAGTGATATTATATTCTATGAAATATCTATAATTAAAATAGTACAAATATCTATATATATACTATATCTATAGTATAAATATCTATAATTAAAATAGAATGAAAGCATGACCAGAAATAAAAAATAGGCAAATACATATGAAAATATAGTATTAAATAATCTTGTGGGGGTGAAGATGAACTTATTAAGTAACTGGTATTGGCATAAATCGATGGCAATAGAGAAAAGGAGAAATTTGTTTTCATTCTTCTTACTGGGCACCAGGACAAATTCCAAATGTGAATGTTTTTCCAGAAAGTTAAATTAAACCATATGAAAACTGAAACAAAACATGGATGAATATTCTCTTGACTGAGGATCAGAGAAATCTTCCTATCACTCAAAATACAAAAGCAGTAAGGGAAAATATCAATAATTTGAGAGCATAAAATTTTAAAACAATAAACTTTTATATGGCAAAAATAGGTAAACAAAGAAACCCTACCAAGAATAAGGCAAAATTGACAAATTGGGGAAATATTTGCAACTTATATAAAAAGCAAAGGAAAATAGTTCTAATATATCAAAAGCTTAAAAATGTTGGGCTATGGAGTAGTTCAGTCCTAGACTGCTTGTCTAACATGCATAAGGTCCTGAGCTTGATCCCCAGCACCAAAGAGGTAGAAAAGTTTGCAAAAATTTTTATATAGAGAAAAGAAAAAACATTATTCAGATCCTGTAGAAAAGTGGGCAAAAAATTTAAGTAAACAGATAATAGGTAAAGAAATGCATGTGTTCCTTAACTATGTACAAAAGTACTCAACATCATTGGTAAAGGGTTCAACAACCTAGATCCCATTACTAATGAGTTTAGCCCAAATAAAAAACTTTGACAGACTCCTCTTCTGTCTGGATAAGGCAATATCAAACATTGTTGGTGAGGACATAGAAATGTACAACTTCTAGTGGAAGACCAGTTGTCAATGCCTATTAGTTGGCACAGAATTTTCGCTATTTCAAATGAACATAAAGTGGGAAAAAAAGAAGAAACCATTTGCACAAGGCTTTTCATTGCAGTAAGAAAAGGGGAAAAACTCAAATGCCTTCATTTGGGTTCTGGTCCAATGCTATATTATATACATACAACAAGGTAATATACAATTGTTAAGAGAAATGAAAGAGAACAATATACTACTGTGAGCTCATCTCTGGAATTAATACTCTGAAGAAAAGAATGAAGAGAGGTAGCTATCCACTGTAATATATAGTGATATTATTCGTGAGTTTGTACTTTTTCAGTAAAAGGACCAGACTAGTAAATATTTCCTTCCTGGTCTTGTCAATCGTTTCATCTCTGTCAGAGCTACTCATTTGTAATTCAAAGACAGCCATAGAGGACTATGTTGTTTTTTACTCTGTTTTCATTTTGTATTGCTTTGTTTTATTTATGTTTGTTTGTTTGGATGTTTGGTTGCTTTGTTATTTTTTGCTCAGTTGTTGGCTCTCTTCCTCATCCCTTTTACAAGTTTCTCTCCCTCTTTCCTATCTATATTCTTCTCCTCAACAATTTTTTTCTCTTTCCTTTTTCCCCTGTCTCATATCAAGACCATTTCATACTACTACACCTAAATACTCTATATTGACTACCAGAATCACCCCACATATCCACTATCTATAATCTTTACCATATATCACCTTAACACACTCAAACACTTATTCCACTGGATCATACCTTCTACTTTACCCTCTTGCATTCATCACTGTGGCTTCTCCCCCCTCACACAAACTTCACCACTTAACACAACCTGTCGTTGTCCAGTGGACACCTCTAAATTCCTACTGCAGAGATTGGACCAGAGAGGTGAACCACCAGAAAGGACTGCCAAACACCAACAATAAACTCACCTCTGCTGATAGAAGGAATAGCTCAACACATTCCACATTGAGATCTAAAAACGCAGAGGCCACAAACTGTCCTACTCACATCTCTGAGATGAATCCCCATAACAGAAGCAACAAATGGACCCTAGATGTCAACATCTGAACCCACCAATGGCACCATTACAGTGGGAAGAAGAAGCACTAGAATAATTGCAACTCAGTATAAGATACTATTCACATAGAAAAAAATAAAGCTAAGAAACCTATAAATTGAGAGAGAGTTTGCAATAGCAGCAAAGACATAAACTTAAGAACAGGGAAATCATGGAGCAGAAAAATATCAAAGAAACAATGAGCCACCACAATCCCACAATAACAGAACTCACTAACACAGAATGGCAGAGATTACCAGAAGAACAATTCAGATCTTTAAGAGTAGAAATGATATAAGAATGTAGGGAGATCTGGGAAGAAATAAAGGAACAAATAAACAAAGAACCTGACACCCTGAACAGGAATCAAAGAGAAGCCTTGAGGGAAGTGAAGGATGCAATAATTGAAGTGAAGGCATTAATACAAACTATAAACAGTAGATTAGACCACCTGGAAAATAGAATATCACTCTTAGAAGATGAACAATCCAAAAAATTAATCCATAGTACATAATTTAGAAAAAAAACTCAACAGCATGTATTGGACATCGATGAGATCTGGGCTAATTTTAAAAGAGCTAACCTAAGAATAATAGGCATAGAAGAAGGACTAGAAGTTGAAACTAATGGAATAAACCATCTTTTCAAAGAAGTAATATCAGAGAATTGTCCAAACATAGAAAGAGAAGTTGACACACAGGTACAGGAAACATATAAAATCCCCTCCAGACAAGACCAAAGAAGAGGTTCACCACACTACATAATAATCAAATTGAATAATGTAGAGGACAAGGAGAGAATCTTAAAGGCAACAAAAGTAAAAGGCCAAGTGACCTTTAGAGACAAACCAATTAGAATCACTCCAGACCTCCCAAACCAAATCATGAAAGCCAGAAGGGGCTGGAGCAACATAGTCCAAACTGTGCAAGAAAATAACTTGCAGCCAAGGTTCTCCTACCTTGCAAAACTTTCTCTCAAAATTGACAGGGAAATAAAAACCTTTCATGACAAACAGAACCTGAAAGAATTTATGTCTTCCAAACCAGCACTAGAGAAAATACTCAAAGAGATTAACTACAAAGAAGAACTGGCAAGTAAATGTGAGAACCAGAGAAACAATAATTTCCAGGAAGCAAACAACTAAGCAAAGAAGAACAAATACTACCTCAAACAGAAGTCAAAACTCAAAATGTTAGGAATTAAAAATCATCTCTCAATAATTACACTGAATATAAATGGCCTCACTCCCCAATAAGAAGAAGCAAGTTGGCAAAATGGATTAAAATCCATAATCTATGTATATGCTACCTGCAAGAAACACACCTTACAAGCAAAGATTTCCACAAACTAAAGGTGGAGAGCTAGAGTAAGGTAACCATGTCAATGGTACTCAAAGACAAGCAGGAGTAGCAACTATGATATCAGATAAGTTAGACTTCAAGCCTAAGCTTATCAGAAGAGACAAAGCAGGTCATTTTTTACTAGTAAAGGAACAATCCAGAAAGAGGAAATAACAATTATAAACATCTATGCCCAAACATAGGTGCAGCCACTTTCATAAAACAAAGTCTTCATGATATAAAGTCACACATAGATCCCAATACAATAATACTGGAAGATTTCAATACTCCTCTCATGTCACTAGACTGATCTTCCAGACAAAAGGTCAGTAAGATGTCTCAGACCTAAAGAATACCATTAGCCAATTGGATATATTAGACACAGACATACAGAATATTTCACTCAACTACAGCTAAATTCACATTTTTCTCAGTTGCACACGGAACCTTCTCCAAAATAGACCACATTCTGGGCCACAAAGCAAGCACTGGCAAAGTAAAAAAATGTAACATAATTCCCTGCATCTTTCAGACCGCAATGGAATGAAACTAGAAATAAACTCTAAGAAGACCCAGAGAAAACATATAAACACATGGAGACTGAACACCACACTGTTGAATGAGGAATGGGTCATAGAAGAAGTAAGGGGAGAAATAAAAAAAATCCTAGAAACCAATGAAAACAGAGACACAACATAACAAAACCTCTGGGACACCTTGAAGGCAGTACTAAGAGGAAAATTTGTAGCACTGAGTGCCCACATAAGAACAGAAAAATCATGAAATAAATAATCTAATGACACAGCTCAAAGCCCTTGAAAAACAAGAACAGTCTAACCCCAAAGCCAGTAGAAGACAGGAAATTATGAAAATTAGAGCAGAAATTAATGAAGTAGAGAATTAAAAAGCAATATAGAAAATCAACAAAACCAAAAGCTGGCTTCTTGAAAAAGTAAACAGGATAGATAAACCATTAGCCAACCTAACCAAAAGAAAGAGAGAATCAACCCAAATTACCAAAATAAGAAATGAGATAGGTGATAATACAACTGACAGTGTGGAAATCCACAGAATCATCAGAAACTACTTTGAAAAACTATACTCCAACAAAATTGAAAATCTAGGAGAAATTGACAAATTTCTAGACACTTATAACCTTCCTAAATTGAGTCAAGAAGATATAAAAAACTTAAACTGACCAATAGCAATCAAAGAGACATAGCAATAAAGAGTTTACCATTAAATAAAAGCCCAAAGTCAGATGGTTTTCCAAGTGAATTTTATAAAACATTTATAGAAGAGCTAATCCCAATACCCTAAAACTATTCTGTGAAATATAAAGAAACAAAACTCTCACAAACACATTCTATGAAGCCAACATCACATTAATACCAAAGCCCAATAAAGACAGCTCAAGAAAAGAAAACTATAGGCCTATATTGCTGATGAACTTAGATGCAAAAGTGCTAAACAAAATACTCATAACACACATTCAAAACCACATCAAGAACATTGTGCACCATGACCAAGTTGGGTTCATCCCAGGGATGCGGGGCTGGTTCAACATACAAAAAACAATCCATGTAATTCACCACATAAACAGAATCAAAGACAAAAATCACATGATCATTTCAATTGATGCTGAAAAGGCATTTGATAAAATCCAACGCCCATTCATGCTGAAAGCATTGCAGAGAATTGGAATGGAAGGAACATACCTCAACATCAGAAAGGCAATATACAATAGGCCCAAAGCCAACATCATATTAAATGGGGGAAAACTGCAAAATTTCCCATTAAAAACAGGACCAAGACAAGGATGTCCATTATCACCACTTCTGTTCAATATAGTACTTGAGACTCTAGCCAGAGTAATAAGGCAAGAGAAGGAAATCAAAGGAGTAAAAATAGGGAAAGAAGAACTAAAACTATCCCTTTTTGCAGATGACATGATACTATACTTAGAAGATCCAACAAAGTCAACCAAAAAACTTATAGAACTGATCAACAAATTCAGCAGTGTGTCTGGATACAAAATCAATCTTAAAAAATCAGAAACTTTCCTGTATGCCAACCATAAGTCCACTGAAAAAGAAATTCAGAAAACAATTCCACTTACAATAGCACCCCAAAAAATAAAATACTTAGGAATAAACCTAACCAAAGAGGTATAAGGAAAATTACAAAAAGTTGAAAAAAGAAATCGATGAAGACCTTAGAAGATGGAAAAAATCTACCATGCTCTTGGATAGGCAGAATAAATATCATCAAAATGGCTATCCTCCCAAAAGTAATCTACAAATTCAATGCAATATCCATGAAATTACCAAGTTCACTCCTCACAGACATAGAAAAATCAGTCCTTAAATTCATTTGGAACAACAAAAAGCCCAGAATAGCCAAAGTAGTTCTTAGCAACAAGAACCATGCAGGAGGCATCACAATACCTGACTTCAAACTCTACTACAAAGCCACAGTAATAAAAACAGCATGGTATTGGCACAAAAACATACACATAGACCAATGGAGCAGAATAGAAGACTCAAAAACAGACCCACGTGCTTACAGTCAATTGATTTTTGACAAAGGAGCCAAAAATATACACTGGAAAAAAAGATAGCTTCTTCAACAAATGGCTTTGGCAAAACTGGTTAACCATATGCAGGAAAATGGAAATAAACCCCACTTTCTTGCCCTGCTCAAGAGCCAACTCAAGATGGATCAAAGACCTGGAAGTCAGCCAGAGACCTTGCAGCTACTTGAAGAGGGCATAGGGCCAACATTTCAACACACAGGCACAGGTAAAAACTTTCTCAACAAGACCCCAAAGGCACAAACAACTCAAAGAAAGATCAATACATGGGACTGCATTAAACTGAAGAGCTTCTGTGAAGCAAAGGAAACTATCAAGAATGAAAGAGTGGGGTGGGAATTGGGGGAGGGTTAAATGAGAA
>PVLC010027225.1:0-22040 GCA_004027655.1 Graphiurus murinus
TGTGTTACTGGGGCTGGACAAGTTCTCTAACACTGAGATACATCTGCTGCCCTCATCGAAGGGCCTTAAATACAAGATCAGCAATATCAGGTATGAATGTTGGCTATAGCATTGTGAGTATAGTTTGGAGAATGTCCTGGAAACCATGGAAGTAGAGGCAGGGAGCACAGGGAGGAGGCTGCAGCAGTGACTCTAAGGAAGAATCGTCAAACTTTATCTGTCAAGAACCAGAGAGTAAATATTTTAGACTTAGCAGGCCACATGTCCTCTATCACAACTACTCAACCCTGCTGCTGTAGCACAAAATCAGCCATAGGGGATACACAAATGAATGAACGTGGCTGTGTTCCAACAACATTTTATTTATACACAATGGAATTTGAATTTCATGTAATTCTCACGTGTCATGAAATATTGCTTTTCTTGTGATTTTTTTTCCAACTACTTAAAATGTGAAAAATATGCTGCTAATTCAGAGGAAGCAGGATGGCACCTCCACTGATGTGTTGGGTGGAAGAAGGGAGCTAAGTAGATGGGTTTGAAAAGCCTCTTCTAGAGGACTCAAAAAATATCTAGTTTTTCTGATTCAAAAGGATAGTTGTCCAAGATAATTCTGAAAATTGTGGCTGCAGACAGTTGGTAGAAAGTAGTGCCTCCAACCAGAGGGAGGATCCAGAGAGAGAAAGATTTGGACACTGGAGAATGCAGAGGCCAGTATGTGCCTTTCTCAATGATTCAATCTGTAGGAATGCAGGCACATGGAATCCTCCAAGGAAAATATTTCGAACTTTGTACACCTTGAATAATATTTATTTTGCTTTTGGCAAATACTTGCTTAGCATTTGTGGGGGAAAACAATTATTTTTGCAATAGGAAGTGGCTAAGAGAGATTAATGTTCATTACTAATATCAGTCTTTTAAAATATGTCACCTCCTTTGACATTTTCAGCAAACTGTCTCAAATAAGCCCTGAATGCAAATGTGACCCATATGCCAATGCCATATATCTGGCTGTGTACACACTGCATTAAAAAGCTCTCAAGCTAGAATTTTTATCATTCCTGCATGGAATAACTCTCATAAAATAATTAGGAGGTACACAAACTAATGATAAATGTTGGCTTTTTGAAATGGGTTTTGATGAAATTATCATAATCTGATTATGCAGCTTCAAAGTACCTTTCCCAAGCTCAGTTTTTCCTCATCCAATACAATCTGCAACTGTCTGTGTCCAGAACAGCCTGTGCATGAGGATTTATAGTGAAGGCTTAGAACTGCTAGCAGTCACTTCTCCCTGACTCATAAATATTCATGGAGGAAAGCAGGTACTCTGTATGGCTTCCTGCCTCTTGGGTAACCAACATTCTGGTCAAGGCCCCATTCTACCAAATAAAGGAGAGACTTATGTTCAACTGGGGAAATAAATTGTCATTTCTTTAAAGTAAAGCAGGGTAGAGTTATATGGTTGGTTTAAGATCATGGGCTTTAGAATCAAAGGCCCTGGATTCTAGGTCTTATTATTCACTTTACATAACTCCATACTTTAGTTGCTTAACTTCTCAGTGAGACAAAAATAATAATATAGGAATCACTAAAGATCTCAGTACATTGAAAATACAATATAATAATATAATTAATTTTCTTATTTTTATTACTGATAACTATCCAAGTATCAGAGTATGATTTCATATAAACTCATTATTAATACTGCCTTAATACTAAATCTTTTAAAATCACTAGAAGGCAAAATTAATCAACTACTTTTTGAACCTGCCATACTTAAACTTAACTAGTTATTTTATGCAATGAATTAATAGTTAACCACATTGTATAGATAATGGCAAGAAAGCTGTAAGGGATTAGTGTACTAACAACATTGTATTAGTCAGGGCCAGCTAGGCTCTGCTGAGATAATAAAAGGAATGCTTTCTCAAATAAGAGTGAAATAAAAGCTTTCTTAATAATCATATAACTACTAGGGAGTATATTAACATGTTATATTATTTTCTTGGTTCATTTGGACTGCTTTAACAAAATATATTAGATTGGATAATATATAAAAATGGAAATTTATTGCTCACAGTTAGAGATTGAGAAGTTTAAAATCATAGTGCCAGCAAATTCAGTGCTTAATGAAGGGCTGATTCTCCGCTTTAAAGTCTACATCTTGCTATGCCCTCACATGGTAGGCCTCTTTTCTAAGAGTGCTAATTCCATTCAAGAGGGCAGAGCCTTTATCATCTGACTGTCAAATAAAGGCCCCTACTTCCTAATAACATCACCTTGGAGGTTAAGTTTCGATATATGAATTTTGTAGAAAACAAACATTCACCACAACAATTAATGTGTTATTTCCAACTATTGAAGTTGATGATGTTATCAGTTGATAACCTTTTGTGTTCAGAGCAGTTCTCTGTGGAAAGTCAAACCAAAAGGACCATCTTCATTTGTTAAGTGAGTAAATTGAGGCAAAGAATCTATTCCCTAGTATCATATGGAAAATTAGCCTCAAAGTTAGAACCAAGTGGGCATGGTGGTACATGTCTGTAATCCCAGTACATGGGAGGTTGAGACAGGAGGATCATAGGTGTGAGGCCATCTCCAGCAACTTAGTGAAACCCTATTTCAAAATAAAAAATAAAATCAGGCGGGGGATATACCAGAGGTATATCTATAGAGGTAGAAAACCCCCAAGTTCAATCCCCAGTACAAAAAAAAAAAAAAAAAGCCAGGACTAAAATTTCAAGGGTCCTAATTCCTGGGACTCTAAGCCTATGTGCCATCAGTACCTGAAATTTTTGTTTTTTCCAGGATCTTCCAAAGGTGAGACAATATATTTTTCCCCAAGTTTATAGCCATACAACACTTTTCTTGTGAGATGTCCCATAGGAAACAGCACATCCTTAGAGGGATGTAATCCTTCAGCATTCTGCCAATACTTAACAGAGAATAAATCACTTGACCCCTTGGTCTCTATTCAAAAAATATCTAGACAAAGAGCTGTTGCTTTCCACAAAATCAGGGCTTCAAGTATGGGATCCCCCTTCAATATTCTTTGGTGAAGGAAAAGAATCAGCCAAGCTGGATAGTCCTGCTCACTTCTTTCTTCTCTGTCTCCCCCCTCCCAACACTAACACTCTCACACACCCCAAACAAATCATGTTCATTTTCTAATCAGCATTCCACCCTAGGAGAATCATCATCCCGTCCTTACCACGCTTGTGAAGCGCGGGTCTCTTTGTACCAAGATAAAGGAGGTTTCTATTCTCACCACAGATTGCCTGTCTTTTGAAATACATTTTGTGGTCCATTCAGTCCATTTCCAGAATATGAAAAGAACAGCACATGGCAATTAAGAGCAGTCAGTGCGCACACAGCAGTATAATCATAATGGCCAGGATTATGGGCCCAATTTTCCCCACATGTTTACTTGCAGATGCGCTCACTTTGATCCACATTCCACACTGCAGCGCCTGTGTTTGTGGCTGTCATAATTTGCTGCTGCATGTTTTACATTTCCAGGGACTTCCTTCTCCTTTGCTAGAACCAAAGGAGATCATATTCAACAGGGAGGAGTTGAGCGCTCTGCCTCCATGCCATCCCATCTGTCTGCCCTGTCATTCACCCGGCGCAGGCAGATCCTCCGTCCAAACACAGCATCATTCACCACAAAGCAACAGTCCCTCTCCTCCACAATAATGCCTATTATAGTTTTATATTTTATAGTATTATACTTTGCCAACCTTTATTTTTTAATCTGCCTTTATGATGAAATGATTTTAAGGCAAGAGATTCCACCCTTAATTAACTGGTAAAAATAACCAAGACTAAAATAAAATAAATAAATTACCCAAGTTCACACAGCAGGTCAGGGTAGGAGGGGATTTGATCTTCTCTGACTTCAGCCAATGCTGTTATAACCCCAATGACCACAGGTGTAGGTGGGGACCTTTTGGTAAAGATCACAGGTGTTGGGTGAAGGGTATCACCTTTGCCATATATTGTGTCATCTTCATAAAGTTATAAACTTTCTTGGCACCTCAGTTTCCCCAGCTATAAAAATGGGGATATTATGTGCATCCTATTGCTATTCTAAGGATTGAGCTATCACAGATTAAATATCTTTTAGGCGGTGTTTGGACCCTTGTAGTATTAGGAGTATCCTACCTCTGAACTACACCCTCAGTCCTTTCTTTTTTTATTTATTTTTTTAAACCAGATCACAGGAGGTTGCTCAAAGTCTTGCTATGTTGTTGAGGCTATCTTCAAACATGAAATACTCCTGTCTCAGCCTTTCAAGTCCTAGGATTACAGGCAGGTGTCACCATGCCCAGTCTCCTTTAGTAGTTTTAATAGCTAAAAGATGTTAAAGAGTAGTTCCTTTCCTATTTTTTTAAATTTATTTATTTATTTTTTCAGCACGGATTTTTTATACATTTCTTGAGCCTTTCCTATTTTTCATAATATAAACATAATCTAAGTTTGAGAGTCATTGAGCTGAGGGGCAATATTTTTCTGCTTGTATTTCCATAATTTACAAAATTTTAATTATTGGTAATATGTAACTAAATACTCAAAAAAGTATATATACATATATGTATATATATATGTATACAGATACATATATATATATATGAATCCATTCATAGGAAACATAAGTAGAGTAATCAAAGTGATCTCAATTAATAATAAAGGAGAAGTAGGAAAATAGGTGATATTTAGCTTGAGGTACTGAACCCTTCTCTTCCATTCAGATTGAAAGTCTCCAACCATCTCCTGATGCTAAGTGTTGCTGCTCAGTGGGGCAGGCACTGGATAACTCTTCCTGCCTCTAAGTCTACTTTTCCCTGCAGTGCCAATGTGAGGTCCTGGGTTCCCTCTCCCTGGGCACCAGCATAAGAATCTTATGTTTTGTTAAGGAGTAAAGAAGTTGCCCCTTATTGTGTAATTTCTATTATTATGGGACACCATGCAGGGTGATGGAAGGATGAAGCTAGACATGGGGGAACAGCAACATTTTCTTGGCACTGTGCTCTAGAGTAGAACTGTTAGAACCCAGGACCTCACATTGGCACTGCAGGGAAAAGTAGACTTAGAGGCAGGAAGAGTTACTCCAATGCCTGCCCCACTGAGCAGCAACACTTAGCATCAGAAGATGGTTCAGGAGCTGAGTTCCTATCTTGGCTCCTGAGCCCCTGCTGCTTGTCTTAGCTGTAATTTCTTTATCTGTGAAACCAAGATGTTAGTAACCACTTCAGAGGATTGTTGGGAGGATTAAATAAGTTATTACAAGGATGAGCACTATACCAGCAGAAGTCATTAGAACACAGTCATTTTATTTATATTAAGACTGGGGTCTCCCATTTCAAGGCATCTTTCAGTGCTGGTCTCCAATTGTTTGAATAATGTTATCAGTTATCACAGTCTTCACCTAGCATTCTCTCCTGGAGTGGTCAGAAATCAAATTTACTAATTGTCCTCCAGGAACAAAAAGAGCATTGTCTATTGCATTCCTGTCAGAACCTCTAAAAGAACCTTACAACTGCCATGCATTGAGCCCTCTCTGAGTATGCACTATGGCGGGGACTGTGTCATAAGCACCATCATGTTCCACCCTAACCTCAGCACACAGAGTCCACATCAGCATGAGTATATTTCCAGGAGAAATGGATGCACCATGTTCCCAAAGTCAGATGCAGTGAGAGTCAGGATGGAACCTCAGGCCTCCTTCCTAGAGCTCTGCTTTCTTCTCTAGTGTCATTCTGCTTCGTTAGGGAAAGAAATTCAGAGGGAACTGCCATGCACCACCTGTCATTTCTCTAAATTTAGACATGAAAATTGATTCTGAATAGGAGAAAGAAAGCTCTACTCATCTCTAGTTCCATTCCCCAAATGCCCCTGTATCTTGAAGGAGGCAGACAGTATGTAACAGAAAAATAACCACCAGAGATTCAGATCTTAAAAAGAAGCCATTCTGCATTTAATAAAGGGATAGAGTTCTTGGTATTCTTTCACAGGTGTCTGTTTATTAGACACTGACTGTATGCAATAGTAAACCATGGACTTCATAAATATTAAGTGGCCATTCTATCTCAAAAAAGGTGCATTATTAAAAGCCCAAGTACCAGTCCAGGCCTCTGTCCCTTTGGGTAAGTCCTTTTTTCCCTCTCAAGACTCAGTTTACTCATGTGTGAAATGAAATGGGTCACTGAGGAACTTTTAGCTTTGATTTTCTGTGGGTGAACATTTATTTGCAATTTAATTATCTCTTCTATTTTCCCCAAAGGATATGCAGTAACAAAGAAAAACTCCCAGCATACAAGAAGAGTAGGTAGTTAGAGGAGGAACCAGAAACCATGCCGAGAAAGGGGAGATAATTGTAGTACAAATACAGATGAAATAATTACTATAATTGTGCAATAAATAACATTATAATTTTTCTAGGCCCTTAATTAATTAGTCTTCAGTTGACATTTTTTGTCTGTTTGCTCCAGTCCAAATCTTGAATATCCATGGTAAGGAGGATGTAGGGAAACCAGTCCTGGACCAGAACACAGGAATGTGGGGAGAGAGATGCTCTGTACAGTTGCTAAACATCTAACCTTGTTCCAAATAGTAATTGAGTTTATACATTTGAAAAATCCAAAGTGAAAAATAGAACTGTACCCCACAGCTCTGAAGCCACTGCCTTATCTACAGAGGGGCATTTCTCACTGTGGCCCAATAGTGGGGCTTCCTTTGCCCCAGGTGACTCTCTGCACCTCTCCTTTTATGACTTGGCCTATAGTTCTGTCTGCTTCTCTGCTGACTCTCCATTGGATGTGAGCTTGGGAACATTGATTTGTGGCTCATTTTTGCAGAATATTTTAAAAATCATTGTTATATGAATGAATGGATTAATTAATTAATGGCCAGATGTGTAATACAGCCAACTCTTTCTTTTGTTCATGTATTCCTATTATCCACAGACATTTGTAGACCTCAACACATTCCCAGTCCAGTGGTAGGAGCGGGGGAGATCTCCATCTAGAGAGACTTATAAAAGGCCATTCCTTACAGCAGGCTCACTGGTGCTCTAATAGAGCAGGGCATCAGCACTGTTAACACTTTGGGGTGAGTAATTCTTCATCATGACAACTGTCCTGTGTATAGTAAGTAGCACATTTGGCAGTGTCCCTGATCTTTACTGAGTGAACTCTAGTAGTACCCCCTTTACCAGTTATGAAATTCCAAATATGTCACCAAATATGTCCTCAGGGGAAAAAAATCACTCTCAACTGAGAACTACTGTTGCAAGGCTGTAGGTGATGGAGTAGGGAGTAGCATGATGTCACCAACTCTAGGTTACAGAATGTAGTACTCTTCTGAGGTTAAGAGCTGAAAATTGTGTCCTTCCCACTTTCTGGCTATGTGACTTAGGATAGTGATTTAAGCTCTCTGTGCCTCAGTGTTCTCATATGTAAGATGTGGACAACACAGTGCTTACCTCCTGGAATCGTAAGGGTTGCAGTGGTCCATCACAATGCCCTGTTGGCATGCCTGTTTTCACTCTAGTCAGTGAACTTCTTGAGGGTGAAGGCTTCTTTGGTCCTTATATTTTTTTCTAGATTCCAGAACTACTTTGCCTTCAAGCTCACCTTAGAATTAATTAAGAATGTGAAGCCTTTGATTTTTCTGAGTTCAAATCTTGGTTTCCTTGTTTAATTACTGAACCGACTAATGTGGCCTCTGGACACCACACCTGTCAGTGCAGACATAATGGCTATAAGGAATTACCAATAGCCATTCAGAGTTGTTGACGGGGATACAGGAATTAACTATGATGAAAGTCTTTGTCACCAAGAGTGGCACATAATATATTCCCAGATAAATGTGTGAAGCTGAGAACAGATGTTGGAGGTCAGGCAGAGATGACTTCCATATTAGATTAACTCAGGAAGAGAGCTCATGCCCTGAGAGGGCATCCGGTCCACAACAGTTCTGTGGTCAAACAGAACACTTACAGTCCTCCTGTCCTGTAACAACTAAGTAAAACACATGCACTAGACCAAAGACAAGGTTCAGTGGCCACCTATAGCACCTTCCCACAAGACCATGAGCATTAGCTGTGGGGTACTTAACATGGCTAGTTGTGGGATGGCAGATTTCTGCTTACTTCCCCTAGGCAGTTGGTCAATTTTATCTCCAAGCCTCATTGTTTCACCTGGACTAGATTTCTTCCTCCCAGAACATGGGCTTGTATACATTCTCAGAACAAGAATTCACCTTGCCTCGAATTCCTTAAACTCTCTTTGGTCATCATTGCTCCATCCTAAGTCCGCCCACCCCCAGGTCTGGCTATATCTACTTCTCTGAACACTTTCTCTTTGCACTTCTTTGCACCAGACTTTTCAGGTACAAAGGATACTCGCAGTATCTTTGCATTCTTATTTTATTTTTATAATACTTTAATTAGTGCATTATAGTCACAAATTATAATGTAGTTCACAGGGATAATTATAGCATCTGGTGGACTTTTCTCCCAGGTATCTCTCCATGCTGAGGTCTTTATCATTTTGCTCAGACTATTTTTTTTCAGTACTAGGGATTGGACCCAGGAACATTCTACCTCCAAGCTACACCCCTAGCTCTATTTTTTGATTTTTATTTTGAAACAGGGTCTCATTAAGTTGCAGAGGGCTTTACTAAGTTTCTTCTGTCTCAGCCTCTCAAGTACTAGGATTAGAATCATGTGCCACCATGCCCTGCTTGCCCAGACTATTTCTTAGGATGCCTCTTCCCTTGTCTGTTCAGGGACTCTCCAGTCATCCCTGGGGCAGGAGGCCTGTCACTCCATCTGTGTGTTCACCAGGCAGAGGTAAACAGCTTGTTCTGGGGAATCTTGTTGCTTACCTGCTCCCCTGGGTTCTAGAGCCCTATCCTGAGCTGATCTGCTGGATCTCCTGGGCCATGAACCTCTGAGGGCCTGGTCTGGGCTTTCATTTTCTTTAAAAACACTGGGTGGGGATTTTTTCTTCCCACCTGGCCTCTCCACCAGCATTGCTATCCCTGCTTTACTACTCTCCTACTCCCTCCCTCCTTCCACAAAAATACCTCATCCAATCTGGCTATTTGTGACTTGAGCAATTTTGTTAGATTTGCAGAGGCCTCAATCCAGCCTGCAATGCACAGGTCTAACCTCCTCCCAGTCAACCCCTTCTCCTCCTCTTGCCTTCTCCCCTTTCCTCAACAGGTAAATTTTATGCTTGTGTCATGAAGAAAGAGCAGCTTTACAATTCTTCAGAAACCTTGGGGGCAAAGCAAAATATTCAGTCTCTCTAGGACATTCCTGTCATAAGCAGAATAATCAAAGTGTAAACAAAGTTAATGGGTCTATCTCTTACAAAACCATTTGCCCACTGCTAATAAAATAAAGTGTCTCTGTATTTCATTATACCTGTGTTCTAAGTGCCTAGTATAAGACCTGGCCTAAAATTGATGCCCAAATGAATTAATCTGTGAAAGTGATTTTCAGCTGAAAAAAAGATGTTATATCAATTTACTACCTTCATAACAACATATAGTAACAAGCAATACTGCATTTTTGTCAGCCTTTATAAGAGGATGGGAGCCCAGTTGGGGCATTGTGGGTTCCTACTCAGTTTCTTTTCCCTACTGAAGGAGGTGTTTGGGCATGTACTCTGGCAATGGCAGAAAAATCTATGGCAGGAAGGGAAAATTGACCCATTAGGGCCAACACAGAATAATAGTCTTAGTGGAAATGGATCCTCCAGCTTAAGGAACAAGAAGGCGTAGATTTGTTTCCTCTTTAGAGCCTTGTGAAGGATAAGATCAGGAAGCACAAGCCAGTTTAGTGGTGCTGCAGAGGAGTGAAGGATCAGAGCCACTCAGTTCTGATGCCAAGTCTGAGTTCAGCAAGTAAACTAACTCATCTGTGCCTCAGTTTTGTCACTAGTGAGATGATGATGAGATGGCATCTCAATTTGTCTGGAAAGCAGAGTCCTGGAACACCGAATTCTCTGTCCTCCTTAGGGTCCTCAGGAGAGCTCTAAGTAGTGAGAACAAAAGCCAGGCAAGGGAATATGATTCGTTTAGACGTTCATCTTGAACTCTGTGTGGACTGCACTAACTCTGAGAGTTGGGTTGGATTATACTTGAGACACAAGGATGACTTTGAGCTCTCAAGTTGAAGGCTTAGGCTAAAAATGGGAGGAAGAGGCAAAGAACAGAGCAGAAACATGTAAAGGCATGAGTTTGAGAAGAGCAAGAGTCCCAAGACATTTAATATAGAGAAGAAGAAACCTCCCTCATGGATACCTGAGCTCATACTTTTTTTTTGCCCAGCAAAGGCAGCTGTGGCTGTCAAATCAGTTCTCCCTCCCCACAAATCCAAACTCACCGAGAGTGAGAGTGTGAATGAGTTATCCGGTCACTGTACAGTAGAGGGTGTCACTGATTGTCATTAAAGGCTCCCATCCTGTGGCTGTCATTCAGTCAGTCCTATGCAGCCAATTGGTTGTGTTCAGAGTGAAGAAGTGTGGTAAAGTGCAGCTTTCTGCAACAGGACTTCTAGGTAGAGCATGTATTTGTGGATTATCTTAAGTATAAACGCCTAACAGAAAATAAAAAAGCCCCTCCACTAGCTTATATAGCATACTGGTACACATTAGAAGATGATGTCCTTATACCACTTACCAGAAACTTGTTCAAGAAAATAATCAGATAGCTGATAGCTACAAGGTAACTGTGCCCACCAGAGTTGTAAAGTGAGGTGTCCCTGAATTTATAGGAAATAGTAGAATACCTTGTGGTATGCATTGTGACAATTCAATAGCAGTCAGCTTCACCCATCTTAGTGCATCCCAGCCCACCTGAGAAGTTCCAAGCTTTGCTGCCATGGTGACTAACAGAGTGGTCTGATATGTAGTCAAAGGCATTCAGACTGGGTGTGATTTCTGATTATGCCTCTTACTATATTTACCAATGACTTGGGAAATGACTTAAAGGTTCTGAATTTTAGTTTTTTTTCACCTATAAAACAGCAGCTATGCATTTCACTGTCAAAATGATTTACATTATGATGTGAGACTATAATGTACCAATAAATGCATATTATATAAAAACAGCAGTTATAATAATACCTATTTCACAGGAGTTATTGTGAGGATGAAGTAAAATAATGCCTGCAAAGGATAATCATGGTTCCCTGCATACAGGAAGTACATTACAAATGGTACTAGATGCAGTGTGCATGGTGCTGGTGGGAGCAGCATCAGCATTACCCTAGAGACCTAGACCCATGTGTCTATCACTGAGGATCTGAACTGTCTTTTTGAAGGTTGTAGCCCCATACACTTTCAGAGCAGTACAAGCTGGCAGTTGTAACTTGCTCAGTGTCCTGGGAGTACCCAGTTAGTCCCAGGGGAATGTCTATTCATTCCCTGTCACTTGATTTCTCCATCTTTTCCAGCACAGGGATAATTTGAGCCTGTTGTTTTCTTATCATTGCTTCTGGTCTGTTCTGCCTTACCTTGGGCACAGATAATCCTCCACTGAAGAGCTGACATGTTTAGGGTGTAGGCCCTCAGTGGAGCACTTCCCATGGTTCAGGCCTACACACATCTCATTTTATCCTAAAACAACCTTGTATGGGTTTAACTATTTTACATGAGAGTATTCAGAATTATAGAGGAGATTGTCAATGACTTTGCATTCTGCTGACAAATAATTGAGCAGTTCTATGTAGTAGATTCTCAAACCTCACTGACTACTGCCCATTCTGCATTCTCATTTTTGAGGTAACAGCTTTGAAAATGATTGCCTTATTTGGATCTTGAAAGGCCCCCAAACGTCCATGTAGTGGAGGCCTGGGCCCCACCCTGTCATGCTGTTGTGAGCGGGTAGAAGCTTTGGGAGGTAAGGCCTAGGAAGTTAGGTATTTGGAGGCATGGCCCTAAAGGGGATATTGGAACCCTGGACCTTCCTTTTCAGATAAATAGGTATCCTCCATACTCCTGCCATGATGTACTATGCCGCCATAGGCCCAAAGCAACAAGGCCATGCAGCCATGGACTGGAATCCTGAAAGTATGAGTGAAAAGCAAACTGTTTTTTTCTTGAAGTTGTTTGCCTCAGGTATTTTGTGACAGTTACAAAAAACTGACTAGCACAATGATGATTATTCTAGTGATGCTATGGTGATGAGACTAATTCTTATCTCCCCCCAATTATGGCAATTTTGCCAATTTACTGCTCATAAACATGCCAATTAGATAAGCAAGGGCCTCTCTTCCACAAAGAGACTCATTTTTGTGGTTGGTGTGGGCACTATGAGGTCTAACTGTGAGGTCTGGTCATGAGTTCATGCTGGAGGAGGACCAAGAACAAAGGAACAAAGAAAGAGAAATGCCCCCTGACTATTTGACTATTGCCCTGCCCCCAAGATGACCTGGCCACTAGCACACCAACCAGCAACTTACACAACTACTCCTGTACACACCCCCTTCCTTTCCCCATAAAAGCCTCTAGGCTGTAAGGAGGCAGGCTTTCTGACTCTCGTGGGCTCTCGCCAGTCAGATGCCTCCTTCCAGGTTTTATTCCTAACAAAATCTGTTCCCTGCTTTCGGGCCTTTATCTTTGCAGCCATATACCCTAACAGTTGGAGGCTGACTTCTCATTCCTGTTAGTCCCAGAGCAGAGAGCACCTTAAGAAAGCATCCAAGTCCCACTGCAGCCTTCAGCCCTATGATTCAGTACTGTGCTGAGTCTCCTCTTGACTCTGATGGCTGTCTGACTTTGCCTCATTTTAATCTTCCTTTCTTAATATTCTTTTTGTCTTGTGGAGATGAAAACTTTTGCTTTTTCTAGCACTTTCCTATTTTGCACTCACTATGAAATGTTTACGGATTATCTTTCTTCTTATTAAAATCATTACTGTCCTCACAGTCTTGATCAAAATCAATTATTATTTTATAGACTCAGTGGTAGAAATTTGCGTATAGGACTATTCTGCTGTTCCCACTGCCACCCATCACTCCTGCCAACAGACCCATTTATTGAGAATTTGCTGTGTTTCTCTTCATTTAGTACAAAATTTTTATAGACTTACAAAAGTCATGTAGTCTTCTACTAAAGACATGTGTTTAAATTTTCACATAAGAACATCACTTAGAAAGACCTCATCTGTCTACTCATTTAAACAACATCATTCTTTTTACTTGTTGACTCGAACAAAGGAATATGATTTAAAATTTTATGATACTCCACAAATGCAGATTATCCAGAGTGCCAAGACTTGTAGTAGGCCCGGGGAATGCAGACATAAATAGGATGTGATTCAGCCCTCAAAGAGGACATGTTCTAGCAAAACACCACGCTGTAGCAATGAAAAAGGACTTAGACACAATCTAGGAAACACTTTTTGATTTTCAAAATTAGAAAGTTAGGCTACAGGAAAGGAATGCAACTTGTCCCAGGCCACTTATAAAATAGATGGTTGGGCAGCTGAGACAGGAGAATCACAGGTTTAAGATGAACCTCAGCAACTTAGGGAGACCCCATCTCAAAAGTAAATAAATAAATAAATAAATAAATAAATAAATAAATAAATAAATAAATAAAGGAGCTGGAGTTGTAGCTTGGAGTTAGAATGTCCCTGGGTTCAATCCTTAGTAACACACATACATACATATAGTAAAACCAAGACTAGTACCTAAGCTTAAAATCTCTTTAAATTATTCTGCACAGGTCTGTATAATTTCAACTGTGGTACTTGTGTTGCTAGGATGAGCAATGAATATGTTATCCTTCATATTTCACCTCATTTGGACTCCATCCCTCTCCATGCGGGCTATGTGGGTACTGTTCATCTCTTCACCAGGTATCTGATCTTCCCATCATGATACTTCTCACTCACTTTAGGAAATGTTGCCCACCACTAGACTATGAGACTCCTGAAGACCAAACTCATTTTAAGCTCCCCTGTGTTTAGCATTGAACTTGGCACAAAGTAAGTTACTGAGTATTTTTTTTTTCTGAATGAATGAATGAGGACATGAATGCATAAAATCAATCCACTCCTGAAATTCACTTCTGTTTGTTATTATGGCCCTGCTAATGGTGACAGGAAGCCTGGAGAGAGCTCACCAAGTACAGTGTCTTCTATTCCAATATGTATGTGTCCAACACAGATAAGGTTTGGCATTACTCCATTCTACAGTGGGAAAGAAAGAATAGAAAAGGAAATCAAGCTAAATAAAAGATCCTCTGGCCACATCAGGAAGTTTATTTTTTCCTCGCTGTGTTGATTTTATACTTTGCATTTACTGTACATGAAATCAAGCAAAGCTTCAAGTCTCAGGACTTTCTATTTATTGTTGCAGTTTCTTTTTCACAATAAGGAATTATAAAACAAAATGAGAAAAAGGAGAGAACAAATGTGAACTATGACATTCTATTTGCAGCAATATCACCAGTTGTGATAATACTATAAAAAAGCATATATTTGAGGATTGGAAGACTTGGCTTCTGTGCTTCACTGCCACCAACTTGCTGAGTGACCAACAGGGGCTATGACTGTTCTCTCACAGGCACTGGCTTTCTGAGTCTGTCAAAGATGAGTGTGAACTAGATCAGATAATTTCTAAATCCCCTACATAACCTCAATCTCCACCTTTGCTTTCTTAATGCCTTCTTGAAGCTCATTGGGAGGTGGCTGCCCAAAAGCAAACCCCATGGGCTAGTAATAATCCGCTTTTGTTTTTGTGCAGCCCCTATGAGCACCCTTAGAAGAAAAAGACTCTATTCCCTTTGATCTGGTAAAACAAACAACTTGCTTTATTAAAAAATAAAAATAGCTACCACTTATGGAGCCCTTCTTTGCTGTCAGGCACTATGCTAAGTGCCTTTTATGCATTATTTCATTTAATCTTCATAACCACCCCATGAGGTAGGTCTATTTCATTGCCATATGGGAGAAATTTCATGCAGGGGAAATTAAGACTTAAAAAAATTAAGTAAGGAATGCAGGAGAGCAAACCCCTCCCCAAACCTACAGACTCAGAATCTGCATTCACAAGAAATCCCCACGTGATTCTTCTGCACAGTTAATTTAAGAAGTCCTGCTGAAGGGGCTTCTAATTCTCTCGAAATCTTCCCCTAAATGATTCCATTACCCATAAGAGATTCTGAATACATCAGGTTCTTTATGTCCTTCTTGTTCAGTATTAAGAGAAAATTAGTAAATTAAAAAAATGAAAATAATTCTGTGGCTGCTGAAAGGTAAAAGCTTTGGCCACAACTTGATTCCTCCCCTTGCCCTACCACTTACTAATCATATAACCTTGAAAAATTTACTTCACCCAAGTTTTCACCATTTTATAGCACACACTTATTCATGGATAGCACCAAACTTTATATATACTGTTTTTTGCAGTATACACATGGACAAATTTGTTGATTTTTCCCTATTAACTAAGCTATTAGGCACCATAGCTATACTTTTTACAATTTGAAATGTGTCAACAAACTAGCATGGCTTCATTTTTTCCTTCTTTATAGTACCATGGATAGAATTGTTCTCACCACTGATGTTAGCAACTTTAGCATATCATATTTTTCCCTTGCTTTAGTAAGTTGAGGACTTTCACCTTTTCACTTAAAGGAAGCACTTTACAACTTCCTTGTGTCATATCTAAATTCCCAGCAGGCATCATTACTCTTGCACTTTGGGGCCATTATTAAGTAAAATAAGAGATACTTGAATGCAAGCGTGATGCCATGACAGAGGAGCTGATAAATAAGAGAGTTACATGACCAAAGGGCAGGGAGCATATATAGCACACAGCCTGAATATGCTGGACAAAGGGATGATGCCCACAGGAAGATTCCGTCTCACAATAAGAAATATATGTGCAGTTTGAAACTCGAAAACTATTTCTGAAGTTTTCCACTTAATATTTTTGAGCAACAGTTGACTGAGGGTAATTGGAACCTTGGAAAGTGAAACTATGGATAAGTCGGGATACTATGCAAAGGGGATTGCAATCCTTTATTCTCACTCAATTGGCTCACATAAACACACACATGCACACACACATACACCTCACACACTCATTTATCATAGTGCCTGGAACCTAGTGGCAGGTCCACAAATAGTAGTCACTTTCCTTTGTTTCTCATCTACACAGGAAATTCCAGATCATTTATCATGGTAGGGAGGAACATATCCCTCCTCTGATGCCAGCCATGTGCCTTGAATTGCTAATTTTGGTTGTGAGTGCCAGATAATTTAGTTGACAAAAATCATAGTGTTTTTGTGAATGTATATCCCAATTAGCAAAATAGCTATCAAAAGGTCCTGGCAGATGAGGAAGAATTTTTGTCTTGCCTCCATCTGTTCAGGGTACCAGTTCAGTGGAGAGCAATTTCTAGAAGAGTCAGAGCCTTTGGGTGAGCAGAGATTAGGGAAGAAAGAACTTCTGGAGTATTGCATACTCAGACACTGTGGCTGGCACATCATGCATTTCTTGTATCTCACCCAGGACCCAGAGGGAAGTGCACATTCCTGTCTATTTCGCTAGTAATCCCATCAGGAAGGAGTAATAGAGAGAAAGTCCATCTGCTTGATAGCCAGAGAGACCTAAGTTTCCATCCTGGCCTCACTAGCCGTGTAGCTGGAAACATAGAGTGAATCATTCTAATGTCACAGCCCGTTGCAAGGGTGAAGCAAGACTCAAGGTATAAGAATCCCAAGTACGATGCCTGAGGTATGAATGTCAAAATTCCAGGCACTGGGGACTCTGTAGCTGTTTGTTCTTCTTTCATTCTATTATCCTCTGCTAGATAGATTTGATTTTAAACCCTGTTTTTTTTTTTTTTTTCCATTTCCCATTGTGTATTCTTGGTCATGTTATTTAACTTCTTCCAATCTGAGTTCCCTCACTGTAGAATAAGGGCAGAAATACCCTTCTTTGTGAGTACTAAGGGAATACAAGCCTAGGACCTGGCCCAGGAGAGGTACTGGCCAGATATTCATTCAGGTGATGACAGCTATTAACCTTCAAGGAACTTCAGATCCAGCCTTAATTCCTACATGGCCTGACATAATCCCTCTCTTTGGCAGAGTCCTCCCTATCTTCCAGAACTTTATAACTTACAGTGCCCAAGCCTACAACCTTTTCTTTCTCTTTACTCCCTCCTTAAATGGACTCACTGAATCTCAATATTATATCATCTACAGCTGATGACTCCCAATTCAAGTCACCAGCCCACATCTCTATCCTGAAATCTACATTCACAAATCCAATAGCTTGTACAACACTTCCACTTGGAAATTATAAAACCATCTCCAGTTTAACATATCCCAAATTGCACTCTTAAATCCCACTTGCTTCACCACCAAGTCTGCTCTGCTCCCCATCTTCTCCCTTTTCAGTGTATTACATCAAAATTACAGCAGCCACATTTATTCATCTCTTTCTTTCATACTCCAAGTCCAAACACCAACGCATTCTTTCGGTTCAACCCCCAGAATCCATCCACCTTTCACAAGCTTATTCCAAACTAGAATCATCTATGGTTACCTATAACCTATCCACAAACTGAATCAGTATGAGCCTTAAAAAATGCAGTCCATGTCTAGATATCTTGTAATTTAAAACTCTAAACATCATTCCAACTCAGAATAAAAATCCAAGTTTTTTAGCATGACCCACAAGGTCTTATATGAAACAGATCCCCTCTCCCCAGCTGTCTAATACCTTTGTGAGACTGTCTTCTGAAGCCATTCTCTTACCTTGATGTGCCTGAACATACAAGCTCCTTCTCAGTCAGGCCTTTTGATTTGCTTGCTCTTCTTAAAATATTATTTCTTTATCTTCTTAGCTTGTTGCCACATGTCATTCCAATTTTTATTCAAATATCAGCAGTTAAATGACTTCCTATGACCACCTTATATATAATATCACTAATACCTCATCCTAAATGTGTTATTTTCTCTCTTATAGCATTTATCTATACCTAAAACATCCTGTCATCCGTCTTATTTTCATCTCAACAAAAGAGATTTGGTAGCTAGCATTGAATACCTAGTAGGTAATAAGTAAATTGTTTTAGAATGAATATGCTTATCTAATTTTGTTTTCCTTATTATATGAATCTTTGTGACCTATATTACTTATAATCCTACTTTGGTCATTGGTTAGTCACTTTTCCATCATTATGACATAATACCTGAGAAAATCAAACAGGAAAGAGTTATTTGGGCTCACATTTTCAATGAAACCAAAATCTACTACCATTCCAAGTATAATATGCACACATTACATTTGTATAGGATGCACACATTAATAGCCCTTTTTACAAGTATTTCTTGCTTTAGTCCTTATGACAACCCAATGAGAAAAAGAAAATTCTGACCATATATATGTAGATGAGAGAGACACACAGATGCTAAGTAATTTGCAATAAATCTCCCACATAAAAATGGAAAAAATCAGGACCTGAACTCATATCTTATTTCTCCTGACCCAAGACTTTTTCCATAAGACATACTACCTTATATTTATTGATTTTCACTAGGGCTGAACTGACTCAATGTGAATAGCACTTTTATGGAAAAAAGGAACAATTGTGTATATTACTTTCATATCTTTACTTTGCCCAACACGGAGCAAAATGTAAAACAGGAATTCATGCAATAATTGTTGACTAAATACTAATTTAGTTAAGAGTTAAAATCAGTGTGAAATGTCAATGTATGCTGGGGCAGGTAGAAAAAAATGTAAGATTGATTGAAAGAGTGGAGTTCTTTGTTGAGCTCCCACTATGTGCCAGGCAGTAACCTAAGCACTTCATAAAAATTACACCAAACTTAAAATACAGCTACTATTGATCTTATTTTTAGATAAAAAATGCAAGCTCACAGAATTTAACCTTCTAAATGTCACTAATAAACTTGTCACACAGGCAAAGCACGAGAAGTAGAAGACAGTAATAATTTATTAAGGAATCTTATATGTCAGGCAGTATACTAGATATGTAATTTGTATTATCTCATTTAATATTCACACATACTGCCAAGTAGGCCTTATTTTGCCAATAAGGAAACTGAGACTCAGAGAAATCAAGAGCTTAACTACAAATAGCAAATAGCTGAATGCTAGTTAAACTCCAGGTACAGCCTGAAGCTCCTGTTCTTTTCACAGCATCATGCTGCCCCTCAATGTCTACACAAAGCCCTGGTACCATTGGGAAGGAAGGATGGCTGTGTGCACCACTCTGGCATTCCCTTAGTCATTATCATCTTTCCTTATTATTAATGTCACAGGCAAAACCCAAACAATAAAAACTAAAAAATCAAACACAATGTAGAGTTTACCAGATTTGCAAACTAGTTAGTCATCTTGGTAAAGTTTCATAAATTCTGGCAGAAAACATGAGTTTCCTAAGTCAGAGAAAAGGACTTTATGACTCTTTGTACAGCAAGTAGCATCAGCATCAGTTTTGCAAGAGTTCTCTGCCCCAAAGATTCATGGAAGTAACACAGATGAGTCAAGATGGATGCCTCCAGATTTAATGTGTTGCTTCACTAGAGAGGAGCTTTGAATTTGATCTTTGGGAACCCACACATTTTACAATAGATAGCAAGTATGCCTTCACTTTGATTGAGAGAGAGAGAGAAGGGGGTGGGGAGGAGAGGAGAGAAGATGAGAGGAGAGGAGATATTTGAATATGTGCATGCTTCTTCATGTGCCTCAGTAGTTTAGTTATTAATATATAACTGTAGCTAATACTCATTGAACATATACTGTGTTCCAGGCCCTGTTCTTAACATTTATTAACTTATTTTTATTCACACAATATGTGTCACAATTCACTGTTATTTCTCCATATAACAAGGGAACTAGAGCAAAAAAATTAAGTAAGTTGTTCCAGGTCACACACTAGATCATCGATGGATATGGGATGCAAATTCAGGCAATCTGGGTTCAAGGTAACTGTTTTTCTAGATTGCTACATAAATGGCTATAAATGTGGATTTAACCTACATTCAAATGTCACAGACATGTCTTCTTCCCATAACGTCCCTGCGAATTTTCTATAGGCTCAACCTTTAAACTGACTTAGTCCTCAGTGAAAAAGCATGACAGGAAATGGAGGAAGACAGAACAAGAAGGGGATAGATATAAAAAGGTGAAGCAAACAAGAAACTAACAATGTAAAGGAGTGTCTAAAGGGAGTTAGCAAATCAAGACTTGATTGAAAAACATCCAGATCTGGAATACAGCTGGCATAGGACTTGTCAGTGGGGAGATTGCAAGCCAGCAGGTATACCTATGGACAGGTGAGCAATATACTGTTGATTAAGCCATCAGTCTGGGAGCAGTATGCTTTCTTGAGGACCTGCCCCAGAGGGAAATGATAACTCAGCTAAGCAGTGCTTGCCTGCACCCAGCTTGGGGCTCTATTCCTAGTAAGTGAGCTAAGGTGAAAAACAAGACCTGAGCCAGAAGCCAGTTGTGGGACCAGGGGCAACTTTATAAACTAAGGGTCTCCTTCATAAGCAGCTCTCTGCAACTCAGAGAAATTCCAGTTCACACCTCCCCACCCCTGCCTCACCACCTGCCAAGAACTTGGCCACAGTCTAGATGGCTTCTGGAACTAACTAAGACTGAGCCTGCATTCTATCTCAGGAGAATCCAACAAAGAAGGCACTGGTCAGGCAGATAAAAACCATGATTTACCCACCTAGAATGATGTTGGTTTTAAGTCAGCCTCCTCTCCCCTCTAGCTGTTCCCTAATCCTTTAAACCAGCATCTCCCCCTGACATAGTCCTATCCATTCCCTTGGAGGCACAGCAGCCATGGTATGGGCTCATGAGCTTGGACAGGGCCATGAACATCCATGTGTAGAAATCAAGTCCCCAACAAATAACTTCCTAAGGGTCTATTTATCTTCTGTTTCAACCCAGCAGGACTAGGGTCTATAAATTGTATTTGAAATTCAGGTCCATTTGCTTGGTCAGAGATATGTTGCATATCAATAGTGGAGAAGAGTTTCAGTATGTTCCCTTCTGCAAAGTCCATTTGCTACTGTAGTGAAACAGGCATGCTCTGCAGGCAGCAAACCCCGAGGTGAGTCAGACAGCCTTAAATTTCTGCAGTGGACAGGAACCACAGAGACCGGAGACAAATGAACTGCTTCTGAGCCAGCACAGTACTTCTTTTACAAGCTCTGAAATGCTTTCCATGCAAAGTCAAAACTGAATTTTGCTGAAGGCAAATCTAGTGCTTATACTTGGCTTAGCATTCTATTACAAGTGTGGTTAAGGATCTGTTGTATGTGTTGAGTTTTATGACCCTGCAAAAACACAGGCAGCATACAGCAGCAAAAATCAGGAGGCTGTTTGGATCTGCACTGGTTTTAAAAACCAGCCCCACCCCTTACCATGGGACTTTGGGCAAATATTTTAACCTTCTTTTACCATATGTAAAAAGACCCAATAAAGTAGACTTTATTATATGGATAAAACAAGATGAATCAATGTATCTGATACATATCAGGCACTCAATGACTTGGAGCATGTCTAAAATTAGAAATGCTTGTGTAGAAATGGCAATAAAGCTTAGTCTTACAGTTTAGCATGAGAATTTTAAAGGAGTTTGGAGTGAGAATACACAGGCTAGAAAACTTGGTTCCTTTTTGTATTGGTTAGGTAACCTTCAGCATGTTATTTACTTTTCTGTGGATAAGATAATAATAATGTCCATCTGATAAAGTTATTGGTATGACTAAAAATTATAATGCCCTTAAAGTACAAAGCATAGTATATTTTGCATAGTAAGATGTTAATAAATGTGAAATGTTATACATTGATTGGCTAAGCAGTTTTAAGCTCAGTTTAGTGAGGCATATTTTAACCAGGATGTCCCATGTGCATATAATGCATAGTTGTATATTTATTATTTGGGAAGAATAATATTAAAATTATCTTCAGTTGAATTGTTAATACAAGTGAGTGGAACCTGGTTTTACTGGTT
>PVLC010027226.1:0-22071 GCA_004027655.1 Graphiurus murinus
GGGAAGGGGCCAGCAGCAGGAGCGTGCCCGCTTCCTTAGACCTGAAGGCGGCGGGGTGGAGAGACAGCGCAGGGTGAGGAGTCATCCTCAAGAATCTGGGGGGGGGGGGGTGTCCCAGGACAGCTGAGCTGGGCCCCAGGGAGTGTTCAGGATGTGCTGACGGACTCCGTGAAGGGCAAGAAAAGGGATCTCTGGGGCCTGACTCTTGGGTGGGGGAGGACACACCTACCTGGGCCAGAGAGCAACTCCTTCCCAGGCCCCAACACTCAATGACTAAAGTTGGGGTACCTGGGTGGGGCGGGGCTGGAGGTGCTTGAATGGAAGTCTGAAGAGACCCAGGGAGGCTGACTGCAAAAGGGCACCCGGCCCTACTTGGGGGCCGGATGGAGGACTGGCGGGGCCCCTGGAGAACCCCAGGCCCACAGGAGTTAAGTCTCCAGGCTGGGCCATCGTGAACCGTGGTGGTGGAGGTGAGGCCACAGCAGGAGAGAGAAGGCAGCCTGGGCCTGCACCTGGGGCAGGCCACACACCAGAGGCCAAGGGCGGCATCTGAGTCCAAATGCACCTCCAAAACCACAAACTATCCCGTCTTTTTTGGCAAAAGCTCGTTTTTCTCAAAGTTCGAAGACTTGATCAACAAAAGGGCAGGAAGTGAGTCCTATGGGAGGAGCCCAGGGCGCTGAAGTGCATCGGTCCCTAGAAGCTGTTGGTGCTTGCTGAGCAGCCACCTAGTGCCCGCTGGGGAACACCGCCTGCCCGGAGCCAGCAGTGGCCGTGTTCCTCCAGCCTGGAGGCTGGCCCATGAGACCCGCAGTGACATCTTAACCTACAAGTCCCCTCACCCCCACATGCACTGTGGCCACACAGTGCACACATATACATGATACACACAGCTGTACAGCACGGGCTGGCCTGGCACAGACACACACATACACATGGCCTCCTGGGGCCTGCTGGCTGGGGGCCGTATCAACTGTGTGGGAGGCTGGGAGGGCCCAGGCAGTGAACCAGCGCCACACAGCCCCCAGGGAGCGGGCGAGGAGCCCACGGGCCCACGGGGGCCAGTGTGGAGGCCGGGAAAGACCCTCAGCCACACACATCCTGCGGTAAGTCTCTTCCTCTCTCAGGAGTGAGGCCTGGCGCTGCCTTCGACGCACATCGTTGTCCGAGGGGAACCCGGCCGCTTGCCTGGGGCCCCGACAGTGTGGTGGGGCGCCCGGGAGCCACCTGGGAAAGTGCGGCTGGCTGAGGGCCGAGGGCAGGGTGGCCGCTAAGGCAGTGCTGTGGGTGGGCAAGTGGAGAGAGGAAGGCAGGCAGGACCGGGGGGCCGGGAGGGGCCTCCCAGGAGCCCAGCGGGGGCCTGGCACCTGGCCCAGGGTCATGTGGCCACGGCCTCCAGGTAGCTCTGCAGCTTGCGCACGGTGGACTCATCCAAGGAGAAGAGGTCAAAGTCAAAGGTGGTGTTGGTGACGTTGAAGTGGCCAGTCTCCTCGATCAGGTTCACGATCTGCAAGGCGGAGGCAGTGGCCTCAGGGGATGCCCAGAGGCCCCACCCTGCCATCCCCACCCCGCCCCGCCCGCCCGCTGCAGGCCAGTACCTGCTGCAGCACGTTGCGCTCCCGCAGCGCCATCAGCCTCCGGTGCAGCTCCACCAGCTCGTCCGTGTAGGCCTGGGGGACAGGGGTGTCAGTGGGTATCTGCCGACATGGGCCTCGCCCACGCCCAGCCCTGCCCGCCTGCATGCAGCCCGAGCAAGGACCTGCCCTGGGCCAGAGGCCCTCCCTGCAGTGGGGGGCCACCCAAGGACAGTCTCAGACTCCTCAGGCCCCTGCCATGCCACCTGCCTGCCCTCCCGCCCAACTGCCCGCCCTGCCACCTTGTCGTAGGCGCCCTTCTTGAGGATCTTCTCGGGCTTGCTGCAGGGCTCGGGGCTCCTCCGGCCTGGCGCCTGCAGAGAACCCCACATCTTTGCTGAGGGGTCGTCCACACCCTCCCCAGCCACCTTCCAAGTCCTCCAAGAGGTCCACTGTGACCCCGGCCAGGCATGCTGGGGACACCAGAAGGGGCCCGCCCAGCATGCACATGGGCGCCAGCTCACCTTGCTGTTGGGTGGGGGTGGCTTCTGGGGGGGTGGGGGCTCACGGCCGGGCAGGCAGGAGTCGGCGCTGTTGTCGCTCTCGCTGTCACTGAAGCTCAGCCTGCATGCCAGGCAGGACAGTGTGTCAGGCTGCGCACGGCAGGCTCGCCCCTCTGCAAGCCCTGGGCTGCGGCTGTGACACCCTGCCGGGCTCTGGGCGGCTGAACCAAGTGCTAGGAAGCGCCCACGACTGCGGCGGGCACTCGGCAGGGCCAGACGGTGCAGCAGTAAGGCCCTGCTCCTCCCCCGGGGCAGGCGTGCTCAGTTCCCTGCCACCCCTGCCACCTGCTATTGCCTTTTTTTGTTTTTCGGTCCTGGGGATGGAACCCAGAGGTGCCTTACTCCTGAACTACAGCCCCATCCCTTTCTGTTTCTTAGAGTCAGGTCTAAGTTGCCCAGGCTGGCTTCAAACCTTCGATCTCTCGGCCTCCTCAGCCTCCCGCTGCCCCAGCCCTGTCCGCTACTCTGGCAACAAAAGCTGGGCTTTGTCCAGGGTCCCTGCTCTCCCGGAGGTCGAGAGCTGGTGCCAGGTTAGGCTCTGTTGCCAGGGCAACGCGACAGCCACCCACCCACTCACTCCTGGCTTCTGCCTGTTCCTGTGTCCACAGGTGGCAGCTAGACACCACCATCACTGCGACCTCACTGCCTGTGCAGCTACTCCCTGACAACAGCAGCTCCCGCCCCCAGGGCCTTCGCAACCCCCCTGGGACACCAAGGGCTGGGCATCAGGTCCCAAAGTGCGTGCCACTCTGAGGCACCAGGCCTGTCAATCTCTGAACACATGGCTCCAGCCTCAGCCTGTCCTGGGGAAGTCGCCGTGCTCCCTGTGTCCAGAGGCCGAGTCCTCATGGACACCGGGCCTGAACCTTCCTTCCTAAGGCTGTCCTGCACCACGGCTGAGCTCGCTCCTCGCCGGTCTGCAGTCAGGGGGTGGGTGCCCTGGCACACAGCAGACTTGTGTGAAGACTGCCAGGGCCCTGGCATTCAGAATGGTGGTCTCAATCCATGACAACACAGATCGGCTGTGAGCATTCCGTTCAGCCTCCTGTGGCCTGTCGCGCAGACAGTGGCTACCTCCACCTTAAAGATGAGCCTGAGGCCCCAAGGTTCTGACTGGCCGCTGACCTCAGCCCCTGCCATCCAGCTCCCGCTCACTGCCTGGGAAGAGCCCAGAGCCTCCTAGCCGACAGCAATGGCTGGGGCCCACAACAGAGGACCCCACCCCACGCAGGTCTCTCTAGGGGTCAGGTCGTCCACAGGACACACTGTCCCCTGCTGGGGGGGGAGATGCTGCTTCTTCACCTGGGGCCCTCTCCCCCATATGCCTCTGACCCGCTGGCCTGGGGCTGCTCTCTCAATGCCCAGGCCTCCCTGCCAGCAGCCACACCTTCAACAACAGCAGGCCCCTGGAGGCTGGGCAGGCCTGGGGCCCCTCAGCTCCAGTGACCAGCAGGGTGTGGCTACGGGGGCCTGACCCCAACTCAGCCCTCCTGGGAGAGCCTCCAGCCCTGCTCCGCCTCTGACCTGTTGGCTTCTGCCAGCCACAGGTCCCCACAGCCCCAGCAGCCCGACAGCCGCCCCAGCCCGTCACCTGGAATCCCGGCTGGGGTTGGCCTTGACGGCAGCCTCCTCGCCTGATGAAGAATCGTCCTCGTCCGACTCCTCAGACTGCAGGTCCTCCACCATGGAGCGCAGGGGGCCTGGGGCCGATGACAGGGGGCTTAGGCTGCGCCTCTGGGAAAGCCTCTACCCCCCGCCACATGGCACCCCCAGATGCTGAGGACCCCCAAAGGTACATGCACCCACCCCAGGGGTCCCTCCGGTTCATAGAGCCAGCCGGCCAATCTCCAGGAGCTGTCCCCATGCAGGGCCCTCCGCCACGCCTTCCTGGGGGCCTCTGGCTCTCCCTACCTTCCTGGCCCTCCTCACAGGCTCCAGGCCCCTGGCCTGCAGCAGGGCCGCATGGCCCCTCCATCACTGAAGCCAAGGGCTCAGAGATCAGAAGCTTCCAGGAGCCCAGGACAAGCTAGCCCTGGCCGGGGAGGTGCGGGGGCCAGAGCGTGGGCACAGATGCTCTGCCCGGGGCCGCAGGACCCCCACCCAGCCTGTGCCCCTACTGGGGCCTACCCAGCCTCTCTGTAACTCTGTCTGCTGCTCCCGGCCTGCCGTCCTCCCCTTTCTCCAGAGGCACCCGGTTCCAGTCCCCTACAGACGGCATCTTGGTTTATATTCCCGTTGCCACGGCAACAGAGGGACACAAAGCCCTCAATTACCTTGGTCACATGACACAGCTTCAGCAGGCTCCCCTCCCTCACCAGCCGGTAAGAGCACTAAGAGAGTGTGGGCTTCAAGGGCCCCATCCCCCAGCCTGTACCTGAATTCCAGGCCGGACCCCCCTCGCTCCCTCCCCAGCCTCGCAAAGGATTCCAGTTGTGGGGACAAGAGACTCATTCCCACTCACTGAAAACCTGCTTGGGCTTGAGGGTGGCTGCTGGGGGCCATGTTGGCTGCTCAGTCCCTAGGGACCCCACTCTCGGGCAGCTATAGTGGCCAACTGGCCTTAGCCCTCTGCCTGCAAAGTCCTCCTGGGCAGTTGCAGGCACATGCAGATGCAGTGGCCTGGGCCACAGTGCCAGCCAAATATCTGAGTGGCCACAGAGAGCTCGTGCCTGGAATGGGACAGATGGGCAGAGAAGACAAAGCTGCCCCTAAGGCTGGCAGTGCCCACACCAGTTTTTGCCTCGGAGGCAACAGCAGGACAGTGTCAGAGGAGCCAGCACTTCTCACAACTGGGGACAGACACCAAGGGCCACTGGCAGGAGAGGAGCACAAGGGCACAAACCTCTATTTTTTTTGTGTGTGTGATGTTGGGGATTGAACCAAGATGTTCTACCACTAGTTACATCCCCAGTCCTTTTATTTTGAAATAGGGTCTTGCTAAGTTGCTGAGGCTAGCCTTGAACCTGTGATCCTTCTGTCTCAGTCTCTCAAGTACTGAGATTACAGGCTTTTAAATACACACTCAGAGCTGGGCGTGGTGGCACACGCTTGTAATCCTAGTACTTGGGAGGCTGAGATAGGAAGATCACAGGTTCTCAGCCCACCTCACCAACTAGTGGGGCCTTCTACAACTTAGTGAGGCCTTGTTTTAAAATAAAGAACAAAATAAGGCTAGAAGTATAGCTGGTAGGCAGAATGCCCCTGGATTCAACCCCTAGTACTAAAAAACTAATAACTTAAAAAAAAAAAAAATCACACACACGCTCTGAAGTCATCAAAACCAACAAGCAAAGCCAGGTGGGTGGCACACACTTGTCATCTCAGTATGTGGGAGGTTGAGACCGGAAAATCACAGGTTCGAGGCCAGCCTCAGCTACTTAGCAAGGTCCTCCACAACTTAGTGAGACCTTGTTTCAAAAATGAAGAATAAGAAACAGGGCTGGGCGTGTGGCTCAAAGGTGGAATGCCCCTGAGTTCAATCTCCAGTACCGAAAAAACAAAACAAAACAACAAGCATGGGTCTCTGGGGCCACACTAAGTAATCCCCCACCCTAAGGAGCCCACATTCACCCAGCCACACCCTTGCCCCCATCTTTCTGGGACTGGCTGGGGGTACGGGCCGCCATGCCCACCCTGCCCGCCTCCCCACCCCCTCGTGACGCACCTTGGCTGTGGTTCTGAGAGGGCTCGAAATCCGAGTCAGAGCTGGAGTCGGAGCTGGAGCTGGAGCGGGAAGGGCTGGACGGGGCGGACTTCACAGGCGCAGGGGGCAGGAGGAAAAGTTCAGTCACTCGCAGGCTGGAGCCAGCGCTCCTCCCGTCCCTGCCGCCCCGGGCAGGGCAGCCCTGGCTGGTGAGGCTGTGGGTGCTGCCTTTCCATACTGAAGGTGCCTGTGTTTCTTTTTTTTTTTTTTTTTTTCCAGTACTGGGGATTGAACTCAGGGGCATTCTACCTCCGAGCTATACCCCCAGCCCTATTTTTTATTCTTTATTTTTGAAACCGAGTCTCACTAAGTTGCAGAGTGCCTCACTAGGTAGCTGAGGCTGGCCGCGAATCCGGATCCTCCGGTCTCAGCCCCCCCGAATG
This sequence comes from Graphiurus murinus, assembly GCA_004027655.1. Lineage (NCBI taxonomy): Eukaryota > Metazoa > Chordata > Mammalia > Rodentia > Gliridae > Graphiurus > Graphiurus murinus. The sequence goes on from PVLC010027226.1 coordinate 6,224, forward strand.
CTGGGATTACAAGCGTGCGCCACCACGCCCGGCTAGGCGCCTGTGTTTCTGGGGGCAGAAGCTGCAGATCCCCAGGTGGGTTTCCTATTGCACTGCCTCATGGGGACACATCTGCCCACCAGAGCGGCACCACTGGCAGAGCCTGGCTTTTCATTGTGCCCACGTGCCACCCGGGGGCTCTGGGACAACAGGACATCCGCCGCCACCCAGGGTCTCTCTTGTGGGCACGCGTAGTGACGGACTCCACAGGGCCTGGCCGGTCCTTCCTCCTCTTCCTGAGCTGTGAAGGCTGAAGGCCACCAGGGGGCAGTAAAAGCCAAAGCAAAAGTGACAAGGGCACTTGGGGATGACAGTTGGGATGAAAGCTCATCTCCCAGACTCTTGCACAGGGAAGGGGCCGCCTCAGGCTCAGCCCCATGGAGAGCCTGCTCTGGCCTGGGCTTCTGCCCAGCTACTCCACGGGCAAGTATGGTGGAGGCAGCAGACCGGGAGCCAGCCAGGAGATCTGGGTGCCAGGCTGCCCTCTTGGCCCCGAGCACAGAGGGGACAGGAGGCAGTGGCTAGAAGGTTCTAACAGGCCACCACAGCCACCAGGCGGGAGAGGAAGCCCGGACTCTACACAGGAAGAACAGAAGGGAACGCTCTCTGGGATTCCCTGTAGCCTGACATGGTCTACTCCAGTCTCTCCAAATATACCCGCCAATACCCCACTGGCAACTGGAGTTCCCTAGGGAACCCACCCCAGGAGACGCAGCAGGTGAGGTCTCCCACTGGCCACAGTGCTCCGTGGGACGCTGGGGTGCCCCCAACAGCCTGAATGCAGGACCTCCAGCCCCCTGGCTAGGCCTGGAGCCCTGTGGCTGCTGCATCTATCACCCAGGTATGCACTGCAGGGGGAGGGGCAGGATAAGTGATGGACAGCAGGTACCCAGGGGTCCTGCTCCAACTTCAGTTTTCTCACCAGCTGGCCTCAGTTTCCCATTTGGAAAGGAGCAGCCCTGCTGGCTCTGCTGAGCACACAAGTACCAGCCTCCAGCATGCAGACCAAAGCCGGGCCTCCCACTGGCCTCTGGGCAGGCATGTGAGCAGGGGCTGGGCCGGGGTGGATGGGGTGATGCAGCCTACGCTGGCTTGAGGGGAAAAGGGGTGCTGGCCACCTCCCAGCTCGCCCTCACCGCCCAGGAGCAGGGCAGGGCAGCTCAGTCCGCCAGCACCGGAAGAGGGAGCCCTGGAGCCTTTGGTCAGGCACTGTGCCTGCCAAGTCAGATGAGCCCTGAGCCACGGGAGCCGCTCTGCCTTCCACAGGAGTCCAAGGCACGGGGGTGATGCGGCCAGCAACGCTGCCCTGAGCCCCAGTGCATGGGACTGGCGGGCTCAGGACCCAAGGGCCAGGAGCCCCCAGCAGCCACTGGAGGGACTAGGTAACTGGCCCCAAGCAGTGGACAGAAGGACCAGCACTAGCGCCACAGGGAGGAGGCTCTCGAGTGGCAGTGGTGGGACTTCCTGGCACTGGCCAAGGCAGCCAGCCTACAGGCGGAACTGCCCGAACCCGGCCCAGTTCCTGGGGGGTCAGACACCACCTCGTGGCTTCCACTGTAGGGGCTGTGATCTGCCAAATAGTGTCTCCTTGGCCAGGGGGAAAGCCTAGGCCTCCTGGGGCAACTGCAGCCTTGGGACCCCAGAGCCCTGAGGCCACAGGCTCAATAGGCACCTCAGGGAACGGGAATGCCCCACAAACTGTCGTAGGTGTCCCTTGATGTCCCCGTAGAAACCCAGGGCGAGGCCAGAAAGCTGGGAAGGGCCTGTGGGGCTCTGGCCTCCGCTGCTGGCCAGCGCGACATGTCCCAGCCTCATCCGGAAAAGCCTGGTCATGAGACTGATGTCAGCTAGCACATTCCTCGCCCCTCCTCTAGGGTCTGCTGCGGCACTTGCCCAGGGGCCGAGGCAGCAGACCGGGGCCTTCGGGGCCCAGTGGGCACTGACACTGCGCCCTCAAGGTCCTGGCTGAGAGCAGCCTCCCACTCGGCTCGCCAGAGGCACAAGGAACACGTGGTCGCTCACAGGCCAGACCTCTGGTGAGGTGCTCTGGGAAGCCCCATGTGCAGGGAACCAAGTCCCAAGCCGAGCCACATGCGGCAGCCTGGGGGAAAGGGTTTGGGGACCGAAGAAGGCCGCAGGGCCGGGGCCTCTTTGCTCCTTCACCCTCTTGTCCAAGTGTCTGCTCTCCCGACGCAATGGCCTGCCCAGCCCCAAAGTGGCTGCCGAGGCCTCAGCTGGCACAGGAACTCAAAACAGAGGCACAGAGACCACACTATACCAGAGCCACCCACAAATGTCACCTAGGGATCTACTATCACCTGCTTGGGGGCAGTTCTCACAGGGAACTCGACCATAGACAGAAGGAGAAACTGAGGCTGAGCCAGGCACGAGAGCGGGAGCATGGCTGCACATCGCCGCACTCCCTCCCCACCACCCTGAGCCCGCGCTCTATATACAGAGAGAGCTCTCACCTCGGACTTGAAGGAGGCCTCGTCCTCCGAGTTGGACTCCTCCACCTCCAAGGCCTTCTTGGCCTCCCTGGGCTCGCTCTCGGCCTTCATCTTCTCCCCTTTGGTGCTGCTCTTGTCCTTAGCTGGCTTCTTGTCTGCGAAGGAGGAAGACGACGAGGTGCGGGGCGAGGTGCCAGGGGCACTGCGGGACCCCTTGGAGCTGCTCTTCTTCTGCTTTTTGGCACTGGGCTTTGGCGAGTCCGAGGCAGGTGGCCGCTTGCTGGAAGCCCTGGGCAGGCTGGTGGGCGGGGGCGCCCCCTTGGGGGACATGCTCTCCAGCTTGGTTTCCTTCAGCGCCATCTTGGGCTCTTTGAAGGCGGCCTTGGGTGGTGGGGCCTTCTCCTCCTTGGGCAGCCGGCCCTCGCCCAGCTTGCGTGCCGCCTCCTTGGGGCCCTTGGCCTGCTCGCGCTCTAGCTCCTTGGAGGAGCTCCTGCTCTCTGAGTCCTTGCGCGGCCGCTCGCGGTGCTCCTTGGTCACCTTGTGCGGCTTGGAGGCCTTGCTGCTCTCCTTGTTGGCGTCCTGCAAGGCCGAGAGGCGCCTGGTCAGTTGGCATCTCAGGCCGCCTGGCTCTGCCACTCCCAACCCCAACAGAGTAGGAGCCACCCGATTGAGACTCAGCTAGAGAAAATCTTCCACAGAGCGAAAAAGTAAAGACAACAGGTGAGAGTTTTAAATGGAGCTGTCCCTTTAAACTACAGGGAAGTGTCAGCTGGTCCTGGGTGACAGCAAGCTAACATCCCTCGGAACTGACTTCCCTGAGGGATTCAAGAAGAGCACACGTGAGTCAGATGCCCTGAAAATGCATGCAGCTGCCTGCAGTGGGGAGGTCAAGGCCGCCTGGCCTGCAGGCCCTGGCCTCCTCAGCCCCCAGAAGGGGTTCTGGACTCTTGGCCTTCCCCCGGGCCCTGTGGGGGCCCTCTCCTGGCCGTGTGGCTCGCTCCAGCCAGTGATGCGGGTTCCCACAGAATGAAGAGCCCCTGCCTGGGCAGCTGTCCCAAGCGAGGGCCTGCCTCTGCCTCGGCCACACCGAGCACTCTGGCTGGAGCTTGGTCTGTGACTCCCTGGAGACAGAGGTAGCAACCAGGCAGAGAGCAGCACTGCCCCTGCCCCTGCCCATCCCTGGGAACCTGGGCAAGTGACTCTACTCCCCCCCACCCCGGTGTTTCTTCTGAATCAGGGGCAAGAACACCTACCTCCCGGGGCAAGGGCACTGTGGCCTGCAGACAGACAGGGAGGGCTGAGTCAAGGGGACGCCACCATGGCCAGTGCGGTGACTGACAGCATGGCCCGCGGGTCACTGGCATGAGCTCTTCCACTGTACACATCTGTCCTCTTGTCCCTCCCCACACAGCCAGGCAGGGCTCCCTGCAGCAGGAGCCCCATCTCCCGTCCTGGCGGCCCGCAGCCTCCCCACACCTCCCAAGGCCTCTGCTGCTGCCTTTGTGGGCTCTGGCCCTCAGATGGAGAGGCACAGCGCTGGACAGGCGAAGGGCGGGCTCCCGAGTTCAGAGGCGAGGGGACAGCTGCGGCCAGCCCTGAGGGCAGCCTGAGGTAGCCTGGGTGGGGGCTCCAGGAGCCAGGCAAGAGCATCCCAGAGCAGGGGCAACGCGGAGCGGACAGGCTGGCCAGGTCAGTGCCCAATGGCGGGAAAGGCCCACTCTCAGAGCCTCCTGTCTGGGGACAGACAGCCACGTCCCTGTCTGATCTGCACAGCATGCCGTCTTCTTGCCAATCCACAGCCCATACCATGTCCAAGGCTCAGGGCGTTTCCCTGGCAGAGGGCAGGCCATACACCCCACTCTTACAGTCCAAGGCAGTGGGGAAGAGTGCACAGCTGGCTAGGGTGACGGCCACCCCCAAGGGGCACCTCCCCCTGGGGCTGACACATGGAAGGGGCTCTGCTCCTCAGCAAACTGCTAGGGAGGCAAGGGACGGGGGAAACTGCGCAGGACCCCAGCCTCCTCTCACAGTGGACACGCCCAGCAGGTTGCAGGAGTGGGGCAACGCCACCAGGGCCACAGGGCCGGAAGGAGGGAAAGCCCGAGCACGTGCCCACGGCCTCCAGCGTGGCTTCCCCATGACTCCAGGAGTCGGCTTCGAAGGCTCAGGCCTAAGACCTTAAGCTCTCTGAAATTCATGCTGGATTTTTGAAATCATGTGAGACAAGGTGAGAATCAGTCTTGTTCTCAAAATCGCCCATGACACCAAAATGGTTACAAACTGAGTTTCAGAGAACAATCAACCAGGCCAATTGCCTGGCACCCAGAAGGGCGAGGAGGGAGCCCTGCACCCGAGGTGAGCTCGAGGTGAGCAGATCCAATGGGCCCAGCAGGGCGGTAAACGGCACTCCTGGGCAGGCCTCAGAGAGCCCTGCTGCCTGGAGTTTGTGGCCAGCCACTTCGGCTCCCCAGGACTGGGCAGCAAAGAACCCATCTAGGAGCAGATAACCAGTGTCCAAATGAAAGCACAGGTTGCTGCAGGCCTGTGCCCAGGGGACGGCACAGAGGTGGACATCTGAGTCCTGGGCTGTGCCAGCTGCAACAGGGAAGAGCCTCGGCAGGCCCGGAGCCACGCCCCGAGGAGGCTGGAGAGGGCTCCCGAGAGGCAGGCAGGATGGAGGGCAGGGAGTGCCCACCCATTGGGTGGAACCTGGCAGGCACACATACGGCCACTGGGCCACGGCTCCCAGGACTCCCATGAGAGGTGCGGCCCGTGGGTCACCAGCGCGCCCCACCCAGGAGGGCACGTCTTCACAGAGCTTTAGGCAACCTCTATGGCACCCTGCACAGAAGAGAAGAGATGCCTTCCCTTTCTATCCAGTATGGACTTCCAAAGAACTGTGGGTGGCCAGGAGAGAAACTGCCACGGTCCCTGGCGGGGACTGGTCTGTTCTGTGACCTCCTCGGAGAGACCCCAGGGCCACACCCATACATACGCCAAGATGCTGAGGAATCTGAGGGCTTGCAGAGAGAGCCAGATGGCCCCGTTTGGGTGTGCCCCACTGCTGCTCACAGGTAAACGGGTGCCTGAGAGCTCTACCTGTCTCAGCTGGCTGTACCGGCACTCCACAGGGCAAGAGAAGCAAGAGGAAAGAGGAGATGAGAAGCAGATGGACATGCAGGTCAGCCACATGGCGACAACAGTTGTCCCGGGGGTCACATAGACATGGCTCCTGAGTTTGCACGTGCATCGTGATATCATCCACAGGGCTTCCCAGCACGTCCTCCAGGCAGCAAGAGAGGCCTGAAGGGGCCAGCACCACCTGCCCCAGTGGACCATGTAAGAAGACCCAACTCTTCCTCTTCAGCAGAATCCAGCTGGACCAGCACCGTCACACGCCCGCCCCTGAGTAAGCCTTCCTCTGCTGGCGCGAGCCGCAGAGCTGGGAATTGGGAGGGTGGCAGCCTCGCTCAGGAGACTGAGGAGACCGAGAAGGCAGGCGAGTGGCCGCAGCCCTCGATGGAAAGGCTCTGGGTCACAAGGGCCTTGGCGCCGAGCAATCCAGCAGCCCAGTGCTGGCTCAGCAGGGAAGGAGAGCACCTGGTGAGGCTTGGGCCTCAAGAGGAGCAGGTGAGGAGCCTGATGACTTGCCCTACGCCTAGGGAAGCGGCAGCAAGCAGCAAGGTGGAGCGGAGCTCCAGGAGCAAGATGCCAGGGAGGGGGCCAGGTGGGCCAGGCCCAGAGTGGAGAGGGCGCCGGGCCCCGCTCCCGCGACACTGGGCCTTCCACCTCACTAACCTTGGAGCCGTGGGACGGTTTGGTCTTCTTGGGGTCAGAGAAGGCAGAGAGTGGAATTGTGGGTAACATGGGGTAGTCGGGGCTGGGCCTGGACACCGTTTCTGCTCCTTCGGGCATTACCATCACCTAGTGATAAAGAAGAGACAGGCGTTATCAGGAGCAGGGGGCCTGCAGCTTGCTTCCTGGGGGAAGAGGTGGAGCCTGAGCCAAGAGTCGCAGGTCTTTCCTCCACGGGGCCGGGTGCTGAGTGCTGGTGGTGAACAGGCCGTGGCAGAGGGTGAAGAGAAGCCAGGATGGCTGGGCTCATGCAGCCCCACGCAAGGTGGCCCCAAGAAGACTGGTGGAGGTGCATGTGCAGCAGCACGAGAAGGAGCTGGGGCAGAGCCTGAGCTCAGCGTGGAGGCTCAGAGGTCCCCCAGGTTCGAGAGGCAGAAGCCAGCCAGACACCGCACTGTGCAAGGCAAGGCCACAACCGCAAGCAGGGCAGAAGACCCACGCTGGGGCTCCCTGTTCCTGGCAATGCTGCCTGGCAACAGCTGGCCTGTGGAAGGAAGGGCTGGCTCCGCCTGGTTAGCAGCTGCAGGAGGAATGGCCTGGGTCCTTCTGGAAAACACCTGCCCGCTGCAGCTGGACTACGATTCCTGCTGCAGGGAGAGGGCCCAGGCCGAGGTCTGCAAACACCGACACTGTAGGTTGACGCAACGGAGTGAGAGAGCTCAGAGGTGCCTTCCAGTTGGCAATGAGATGGAGCAAAAGAATAAAGACACTCAGAAAGACTCAGCCCAGTAGAGGAAGTGCTGCTAAGATGCTCGAGCACTGGGATTCCTGGTCAAAGTGATCCGTCTAAGACCGCTGACATCATGTGGTCACAGGACACTGGGCTGAGGATGGTGGGCCTGGTTGCCCATTGCTGCGAGCTGCTCATCAGAGCTGTCCGAGCACGACACTGGGGCGCGCTGCCAGGGACACATCACCCAGCCTCGCCAGTTCCCTGTGAGCATGCCGTACGAGACTGTGCCTCAGGGCTGGTGACGACGTGCACGCAAGGCATGACAGAGGAGGACAGAAGCCAGCTGGGGACAGACTGGACCCCAGAGGCCAGGCCTTTCCCTTCCACTCCTGTTGGACTTCACCTTCTCCCCTTCAGGTTAACTAGACCAGGATGGGCAGTCTCTGTCTTGCATGTCCTCCTTCTCTAACCAAGACTCTTGCCACAGGGAGGACTGGCAGGGCTCCCTCCATGGGCGCTCCTGAGAGGCCAGAACCCACAGGAATGCAGGCCCAGGCTGGCAGGCAGGGACAAGCAGCAGCTTAGGCGCGAGGGCTGGCTCTGACTCGTCGGGACAGTGAGGAATCCCACTCTGATGGCTCTGAGGCCTGATTCCAGGTGGCCAGGTGAGCCCCATGGAAGGAGGGCGGACAGCAACCCTCCCGGCCTTGTAGCATTGCTGCTGGGTGGCAGATGCCGCCCCAGGTCACGCAGGGGTCCAGAAGCCAGTGCAGGGGCAGTTACCTGGTGCTGGAAATCACCTGAGGGGGCCACCGTCCCACAACCAGGCTGCTCCTAAGGCTAGCGAGCACTGCTTGGCCATCAGCCCAGGAAGGTTGGGAAGCTGCTGCCCCACCAGCCAGCTCTTCTGGGTACCCCCTCCGAGGCTGGTGGCACTGGCAGAGACCCCCCACCACGGCCAGGGCCCGCTCTGAAGCCCAACAGCCCTGGCCCTTCACGTACTGGCCCAGCCTCCCTCGCCACCTAAGTTTTATGTGTTCAGGTGATGCTCGCGGAGTCTAGGCACTTCAGAGCACAGGAAACGCCTCCCCTCGGGAGCAGAGAGGTCACGAGAGACCTAGGGACGCTGACTGTTCCCCAAAGAAATATGACCAGGGGCCTTCAGGGGACGCCCACTGGCACTTTGTGGGAACACCGGAAAATATGTGGCTGCAAAAAGAAGGCGGAGAGCAGAGCGGGGAGGCCCTGCCCCTCCTGGACCCCAGGGCAAAGCGTGTCTCATCTGCAGAGGCCACCTGGCCCGTGGCCTCGCTCGGCGGCCAGAGCAGCATCACAAGCCAAGCTTTTATGAGGACACGGCGGGACTCAGGACTCACTCATACCTCCTCCCAGGAACAAACATTACCTTTATCTTTTAAAAGTTCCCACTGGGTAGAACGAGGAGGAAGGAGCTGCCCTCAGCCCGAAGAGACACAAGGGTCCACATCCACATGGGAGTGGATCACCCCATCACACCCCCCCCCAAACACCCCCATGCATTCCTGACCACACACTGTCTCCCACCTCAATACCGTGTCACAGACATATCCTACACAAACACACCACCAACCCACACATCAGACGTGTAAACATACCTCACACACTATATATACATGCCACAAACACCATCATCCCACACAGTAGACATGTAAATACACCACACGCACATCACATACACATGCCACACACACATCCTACAAACACACCACCAAACCACACACCACAGACATGCAAACACATCACAACACACCCCATACAAACACGGCACCTGTACTCCCCAAACACACACAGCCCGGCCCAACTGTATCGCAGGCACAGGCTGGCACTTAGGCACACTTGGTGACCTGAGGTCACTAGGGTGGCTTTGATGTCCAATGACAGAGCTGAAGCCCTACTCCACCTCCACAGATGTCAGCTAGCAGCCACGAGCCCACGCTGGCCATCGGGACCCTTAACTCCACCCATCTCCAGACCACTGCACCCCTCTGGGGTCCAGAGGGCTCCTGTCACAGGCTTCACGAGGACACAGTGGCAGCAATGTGGCCATCAGGTGCCTTTGGATGGCTCAGTGCCCAGCTGAGGGCGGCGCGGGCCTGGCCACGCGGACAAACCGGCTTCCTGCCCATTCTCCCACTGCATGCAGGGAGATGCTAATTACCCACAGCTGCCCAACAACAACAGGACGGCCAGCGACGCGTCACCTACAGCTGCCCACGCCAGCACATACTGAGCCCTGGGCCGGCCAGCTGTGCCGGGCCCCCTTCGAGGCACACTCACCCCGCCGGCCATCAGGAGCTTGTACCGGAACTCGGTGGTGGGGTTGTTGAAGGTGAGCTTCTCGCAGCGCAGGTGGTTCACGGGTGGGTTGCCCTCCAGGTTCAGGAACAGGTCGTAGGTGAAGCAAACCTTCCTTGGCTCCTCCTTAAACAAATGAAACAAGGAAGTCCATGTCAGGGGGCGGGCAGAAGGCCACATCCTCGGCATGGGGCAGGGACAGCTGCCAGCTGCCCAGCTGCACTGGGACTTCTTGCCCCTCCACCTGGCCTCAGTCCCCACTGGTCATTCAAAATAAGTCAACTTCTGACTTGCAGCAGCCAGGCAAAGGAGGGCCCCAAGAAACGCAGATCATTAACCGTGGTGTGTGCGGTGAGTCTGGCCTCATGCCAGGGCCCCCAACCCACATGGCGCCACTGACGTATGGGGAGACTGAGGCCCAAGGACCTGTAGTGCTGAGTCCTGGCGCAGCCCTGGAAGGCCACATTGTAACCCCTCGACTGCTGGCCTCCTGCCCAGGTGTCTGAGACCCCCACTCACAGACGGGGCCCGGTACAGAACAAGTGCTGAGCAAAGGTGAGAATGCAGGAGGCTCTGTCCACATCACTGGCACTGTGGCCACCACCCAAGACAGGGACACTTACTCTGGCCACCACCCCACAGCAGAGCATGACTGGCACGAAGGAGGCACTCAATGGACTGGGGGACAGATGAGGAGCTCAGGAGGGGCATCCATGAGGAAGGAGAAGTGAGGGGGGTGCAGAAACCAGAATCAGGGTCGGGGTGGGGGGCTTCCTGAGAGGGAAGCCTTTTCTGAGGCATGGGACAGACGCAACTTATCCACAGGCTGCTTTTCTGCAAACCTGGACAAAGCAAGTTATTTTCCTGTTCTTTTTCATAATGAGTCCCACCCCACCCCAAATTATATAAGCTGCAGGTCTCACAAAACCTAGATCTGCTCCTGTCCTGCACAGACAACCGGCTAGTGAGAAAATGAGACAGAGAAGGAGCAGGAGGGACTCGTGGGAACTGTGAGGCCCTGGCGAGGATTTGCCTGTTTTAATCCCTCAGGATCCAGGGGGATCCCCACAAAAACCACAATCTGCATGTGCTCAGGTCTCTGCATAAAATGGCATCGTGTGTGAATAGAACCTATGCATATCCCAGAGATAATTTAGGTTTTGAATTATCTCTGGATGCCATGTAATGCTATAAACAGACATTATACTATATTGTTTAGGAATAATGTCAAGAAAAAAGAAAGCCTGTACAAGTCATTTCAGAATTTCAGACCCCCTCCCCCTTTTTTTTCTTGAGTACTTTTGATCCTACATTGGTTGACTCCATGGACGCAGAACTCAAGAGTTCCAAACGAGTAGCTATGGAGGGCTGACTATTTCAGCAACGGTGTGGCTATATTTATGGACAGCTGGTTTTTGGGGGTGCCAAGAGAATGTAATAGGGACAGAACAGTCTCTTCAGCAAATGTTGATGGGACAAGTGAATATTCACACACAAAAGAAGGAAACCAGACCATCATGAAACACCACTTCCTAACCATTAAGCGGGCTAAACCCTAAAAACACACACACAGTGAAGGCACACACGCAGCGTGCCTGAGCACAGGCGAGGACGTGGGGAACTGAAGCCTGGGGTGGCGCTGGTGGGGGCGTCAAATGGTGCGGCATGTCCTCAACATGCTAGACATGGAGGGAGCACATGACCCAGACCACCCTAGGGACGCGCCCCAGAGAAGCAAAGACCCCGTTCACACAGCAACGCGCACCTCGTCCTCAGCAGTGCTGCTCACAGCTGACCAGTGGAAACACCAAGTGGCCATGCACAGGTGGTAGGAGGAACACAGGCCCGCCCACACCACAGGGTGTGCCATCACCTTCAAAAGGAGCAGAGCACCGACCATGCCCATGCGACGGCACAGTGAGCCCTGGTGACAACGTGCCAAGGAAGAAGTTGGATGCAAGATACACATCGCCAGCTCCACGTCCAGCACAAGTCTACAGAGAGGACTCACGACTGCCAGGGGCTGGGGGAGGGGATACAGGAAGTGGCTGCTAATGGGGACCAGGTTTCCTTTGAGCTATCTATTCTAAAATGCTACCCAGTGAGAGAGAAAACTCTGGGAGCACAGGGCCAGAACACTATGCTCGGGAATCCACAGGGACTTCGCATCCATCTGCTTGCAGGAGTACGGTGAAGAAGCGCAAGCGCAGCTGTTTCTGACCCTCTTTCCCTCAGCCCCTTCCTCCAGCAGCCCAAGCTCACAGGCAGCAGGTCCAGCAAAGGGTGGACCAGGGTCAGACAGGCCTTCTCTGAGCAGTGCTGACCAGGTGGCAGACGCTGCCCCTGTCTGGTCTGGTGTGAGAGCCCCTCCCTATTCACGGAAGAGTGAGTTTCAAGACTGGCACAGAGCCAGGCGTGGTGGCACAAGCTTGTAATCCCAGCATTCGGGAGGCTGAGACCAGAGGATCCAGGTTCATGGCCAGCCTCAGCTACCTAGTGAGGCACTCCGCAACTTAGTGAGACCCTGTTTCAAAATAAAGAATAAAAAATAGAGCTGGAGGTATAGCTCGAAGGTAGAATGCCCCTGAATTCAATCCCTAGTACGGCAAAAAAAAAAAAAAAAAAAAGACTGGCACAGCATCTTGAGCAAGGACAGGCCAAGGTAGAGGCCAGCTGGCAACCCCAAGCCACTGTCCTTGGTCACTGGCTGGGTCCACCCTGGCTGTGCTCAAAGCAATGGCAGCCACTCAAGCCCCAGGCATGGACTGGCTTGGGCCGCAAGCCAGCGTCTCTCCAACCTCAGCCAACTAAGAAGCAGCCCAACTGGCAAAACTGGTGCCACACCACAAGCTGCAGTGAGCACCCTCGAGCACCAGCCTACAGCGCTTAGGAGCCTCCTCGTGGCCCGTGGCCAGCCCCTCCCAGAGCCCCCACTCTGCCACCAGGCCTCCTGCCGCCTCCGGGCCCTCTTCCCAGCAGGCCAGGTTGGCCCTGGGGAGCCTGGATTTACTTCCCCACCTCAGGGCAAGGAAGAGCCGTCTCCTGGGAAGTCAGCCCGAAACCCCACCCTGCCCTGTCCTGCCCTCGTGAGAGCCCTGACATTTGTGGGGCATAAAGAGCTAAAGCTGAACCTTGTCCACGGCCCCAGATCTAAGTGTCCGCAGACAGGAAATGCCACCACAGGGCTCAGTGACGTACCTGAAAGACAAGTAACACAGCTTCTCAATATACCATGGGAGGGAGCAAGGGAGCACACCAAGAGATCTCAAGAGATTCCAAGACAACTCACTGTGTGCAAATCCTTACTGAAGCCGGGCACGGTGGCAGACACTTGGGAGGCAGAGACAGGAGGATGGCAGGTTTAAGGCTAGCCTCAGCTATTTAGTGAGGCCCTCCGCAACTTAGTGAGACCCTGTTTCAAAATAAAGAATAAAAAAATCCGGCTAGGGGAGTGTAGCTCTGAGGTAAAATGCCCTCGGTTCAACCCCCAGTACGCGGCGGGGGGTGAGGTAGGGGTCCTAAGTATCTAAAAATGTGATTCGGTGGTAGAGCACTGTACTTAGCATGTGCAAGGCCCTGGGTTCCACCTTCAGCACCAAAAAATATAAAAATCCACAGATGGGCACACATGTACACCAACACACACGAGAAAACAAGGATATGTGACATTAAGGAATTATTAACTTATTAATTTCTAGGTATCAGGATATTGTGGCTATTTTTTTAAAAGTCTTATCTGTTACAGACATACACTGAAGTATTTACAGATTACAAGATATGATGTCTAGGACTTGCATCCAAACAGTTCTGGGGGTAGAGATGAACAAATGTCACACACAAGTCAGTAACCGACTAAGGTGGATGCAGACAGAGCTGCTGGATGGCCACCGTTTTCTCTAGCTCTACATACATAGGTGCACGCACGTACGCACACACATAATTTTTTTGTGTGGTATTGAGGATTCAACTCAGGGCACTCTACCTCTGAACTACACTCCCAGCCCCATTTTATTCTTTGCTCTCCCTGGTCGGCTTTCTGGGTTCTGTTCAGCTGTACTTCAGTTTTCATAGTTTTGTTCACTTTTTTGTTGCTTTTTTTTTTTTCTTGTGTTAAGAAGCTGCTTTTATGGCAGATTTGATTCGAGCTCACACCGCCTGAGGAGAGGTGTTTCACTCAGATGCCATTTTCCCGGCAATCCTGCCACCTGTTCTCCCCATTTTATTCTTTATTTTGAAACAGGGTCTTGCTAAGTTGCTGAGGCTGGATCCTCCTGGTCAGCCTCCAAGTACTGGAATTACAGACATGTACTACCGTGCCCAGCTTAGTTTTACATATATTTTTTAATATTCCCCCTCCCCCCCGCCTCTATCTATCTATCTATCTATCTATCTATCTATATATGTTTTTTGTGCTGCAGGTGGAACCCAGGGCCCTGCACATGCTAAGTACAGTGCTCTACCACTGAATCACATATATATAGACACACACACACACACACACACACACAGATATTGTAGGGGGGGTACTGGGGATTTTTTTTTTTGCGGTCCTGGGAATTGAACTCATGGGCATTCTACCTCCAAGCTATACCCCCAGCCCTATTTTTTATCCTTTATTTGGAAACAGGGTCTCACTAAATTGCGGAGTGCCTCACTAAATAGCTGAGGCTGGCCGTGAACTGGATCCTCCAGTCTCAGCCTCCCAAATGCTGGGATTACAAGCGTGTACCACCATGTCCAGCTGGTACTGGGGATTGAATCCAAGGGCATTCATTCTACCTCTGAGCTACACCTCCAGCCCTTATTCTTTTTTTGCGGTACTGGAGATTGAACTCAGGGGCTTCCTACCTTCGAGCTATACCCCCAGCCCTGTATTTTATTCTTTATTTTGAAACCAGGTCTCACTAAGTTGCAGAGGGCCTCACTAGGTAGCTGAGGCTGTCCTCGAACCCGGATCCTCTGGTCTCAGCCTCCCAAATGCTGGGATTACAAGCGTGCACCACCACGCCCAGCTCCTTATTTTTATTCTTTATTTTAAAACCGGGTCTCACTAAGCTGCAGAGGGCCTAAGTAGCTGAGGATGGCTGCAAACCTGTGATCCTCCTGTCTCAGCCTCTTAAAACAATTAAGTCGGGTATGGTGGCACATGCCTGTAATCCCAGTACTTGGGAGGCTGAGACAGGAGGATCGCAGGTTGGAGGACAGCCTCAGGAAATGGACTCTCATTAACCTAGCAAGACCCAAAAATAAAAAATAGGGCTGGGAGTATAGCTCGTAAGTAGAATGTCCCCCCAGCACCACACACACACACACACACACACACACACACACACACACACACACCCCTAAACCAATTAAGTCTATATGCTCGGGTCTACCTCAGCCCCCCTGACTGCTCTGAATTTCCTGCAGCACCGCCTGTGTCTTGCCAGCCTGCCTCTGGCCTGGTGCTGGCAGATGGGGGCCAAGCCTGCAACTCAAGAGCCTGAGGGCCAGACGGAGCCCTCTGCCAGAAGGGTCCTCAGAGCCAGCAGTACAACAGCTCAGTTCTGCCGTGCCACAGGCTTCCACAGAGCCTGGCTCCTGCACACGCTGCAAGACAATGCTGCTGTTCCCGGCACCTATCAGTAGAGGGAAGAGAGGCTTAGTGGCATGTGTTCATTTGCTAAGCCATGTGGAACCAAGAAGGGCCAAACATGGCAGTCCATGCATCAAAAACTCTGTTTCAAAATGAAAAATAAAAGAGGGCTGGGGGTATAGCTCTGAGGTACACTCCCCAATGCAACTACAAGGGAGGGTGGGAGGAAACAAACAAACAAACAAGGTCTTACTAAGTTGCTGAGAACCTCGATAAATTGCTGAGGCTGTCCTTGAGCCTGTGCTCCTCCTGTCTCAGCCTCCCAAGTTCTGGGATGCCTGGCGTGTGCCACTGCGCCCAACTAGACCACCTGGTTCTCAGGTTCCCTGGTCCTGGCCCACAGTGCACTAGAATGGGACCACACTCACTGCAGCAAGAAAAGTGCCAACTGCCTAGTATAGAGTAAGGAACGAAACATGGAGAAAAGCGGCCCAAGAAGTCACCATAGCTGCCTGCAACCCACGTCCAGGCCATGTCCAGGCGGCACTAGTCACTCGGTGATGTTAGCAGATGACCGGGGTCAGTGGGTACTCCTTCTTCACTAGCCCCTCAGTGAATTGGCAGCAAGACAGGAAGTCAACTACCAAGGAACTGCTTCCCATGGTGACTTCAAGGCAGAAGACTGGGACAGAATTTCAATCCCCTGTATCCCACACACCCTCTTTGTAACCAGAAGAGCAACTTTTTAAAAAGGCCTCAAGAACGCCGGGCGTGGTGGCGCACGCTTATAATCCCAGCATTCGGGAGGCTGAGACCAGAGGATCCGGGTTCGCGGCCAGCCTCAGCTACCTAGTGAGGCACTCCGCAACTTAGTGAGACTCGGTTTCAAAATAAAGAATAAAAAATAGGGTTGGGGGTG
>PVLC010027227.1:0-22042 GCA_004027655.1 Graphiurus murinus
AGGAGGAGGAGGAGGAGGAGGAAAAAGAGGAGGAGGAGGGTGGTGGTGGAAAGGAGCCCGGGTCTGCGCCACCCAGAGCCATAGCTCACCCCCTTCCTCACCTCTGACTTGTCCAAAGTGAAGCAGTGTGATTGGGGTTCAGTATGCCTCTCAGGCTTCCATGGACGCAGATTAGCCAGGAGTTTCTAGGAATAGAGCTCTGGACTGAAAGCTGAGCAGGTGACTCGGGCTTATCCAACTGGCCCACCCAATTGGCATCTCCTCATGTCAACAGTAGGGCACCTCAGGAGCTCCAGGGGAAGGAAGACGTGCTTTCTGAAGCCCCCAGGAAATGAAGCAGGGCAGGGCATACCTTGGAGAGGGGAGCAGTCACTTCTCAGGGCCCTTTGACCCCTCACATAGGCTGACTTCAGGCTTCTCCTCCAGAAACACTGACATCAGACCCGAGCAAAGTCAGGGTGTCTTTCTGGTTTGTCTTGCTGGAAGAGAAGGGGTATCTAGAGAATCGGCTTGCTCTGGGAATCTCTACCCCCATTTTGCTCACTATCCCTTGAACTCTGTGTGTTGGCATGAGATGAATCAGGAGAAAAATAAACTACCTGATGTTTGCCTTTTTCTTGGAACTGTGCTGATTTCCTAACTGAACACTGCCCATGTTGTGAAGCCATGGGGGGGGGGTCAGCAGAGAGAATCTTTTCCATTGGGATATAGGGCTGGGGACCCAGTGTGGGGCTGGGCACTCCTTGTCCACTTGTGAAATCAGGCAAGGGCTGGGGACTCAGTTCGGTGATAGGACTGGCCTAGCACGTGCCAGGTCCTGGGTTCCATCCCTAGACCATGAAATAATAAAATAAAAATCAACTCCAAGGACAGTTTAGAAGGGGGACAAAAGGGCCCCCCAAAAGAGCAGCTTGAAAGTTGGGAGTAGGGGCTGGGGCTTGAGGGGAAGTTGGGAGGTACAGTGTCACTTGAACCTTGGAAATGGCGATGTGCCACTAAGTGAGGGGGTGTTTGTAAGGGCTCTCCTAGGTTCCTTTTTCTTAATTTTTATTTTTTATGGTACAGGGATTGGACCCAGGGGTACTCTACATCTGAGCTATACTCCCAGCGCTTTTGATTTTTCATTTTGAAATACAAAAATACAGTCTTTCTAAGTTACTGAGGCTGGCTGTGAACCTGTGATCTTCCTGTCTCAGCCTCCCAAGAACTGAAATTCCAGGCGTGCACCACCATACCCATCTCTCCTGGGTTCCCTTGGTATCTACCACAGTGCAGGCCCTTATACTGACCCTGCCCCTATTACTCTTCAACTATTTTTCTTGTCTCTAGTGTGTTGTTTTGCAATTTGTCTTCTACACTGGCCACCAGGTCTGACTAGGTCATGTCCCTGACTCGTCAACAGCTGGGCTTATGGTTTGTTTTGGTCACAGATCCCTTCGGGAATCTTTGGCTTCTGTATCCAGAAAAATCCATGTGTATGCACACACATACAGTGCTATGTATTCACAAGTCGAATCCTCAATGTGATATTCTACGTCTTCTCATCTGATTTTTACCTGTCTCTTTTTGAATGTGGCATGCTTTTATTTATTGGTGCTAAGGATTGAACCCAGGGGCATTCTACCTCTGAGCTATATCCCCAGACTTATTTTATTTTTTATTTGGAAACAGGATCTCATTAAGTTGCTGAGGGTCTCATTAGGTTACCCAGGCTGACCTGGAAACTGTGATCTTCCTGTCTCAGCCTCCCAAGTACTGGGATTACAGGTGGGTACCACCACATCTGACTCTGTGGTATGCTTTATAACACTTCTGTGGCTTTAAAGCTCAGACTTCAATGCTTTTCCACTTTTGCATGTTTTGTAAACTCTCATACCTCCAGTTGGACTAGCTCACACACCTCTCCTGTGGGAAGCCTCTCCAGACCCCCAAGTCCAGACTGGGTGCCCTCACACATCCAACACCTCCCCCAGCATAGCATCTGCCTCCTTTCCTTTGCATTGAGATGGGGCAGTGTTTGATATCCCCACGTGCCTCCATTGCACAGTACCTGCCAGGCACAAAGGAGGTACTCAGGAAATGGTGCAGGAAACAATTCTCAGGTCTACTCGAAGCAGCTCTCGGTAGAACCATTGCCATTCAATCACTTGCTCCTTCCCTTTATCTTTGCTTAGCTACACAGGGGACAGTAACTTCATCTTACTGAGTGGCAGAATCATGGCTATTTTTTTTGCCCTCCTCTCTCAACTTGAGACAAGCTGCTTCAGTTCAGAGCCCAGCCGCAGCCTTGAGAAGGCCACTAAACTCCCACACTGGCGCCATCTATTGGCCAACACTTAACCTCATGCATTAATTGAGGCTGCTGGATAGTTGGTCTTTGCCTGCTTTTATTCCTTCAAATCCATTCTGTTTCTGCTTGCAAGTAAAGTGGAATCAACCATGTGCTAGCTGTATGACCTTGGGCAAGTTACTCTTTCACTCTGAGCCTCAGTCTCCTCATCTGTAAAATGAAGACAATAATGATACTTCCTCTCGAATTGAGGATTCAATGAGATAATATATAAAACATACTTAGCCCAGGCACATAGTAAAGCCACTCAATAAATAGTAGTTGCTATTATTGATTTTATAACAGAAATGAGCCGGTTGTGGTGGTACACGCTTATAATCCTAGTATTTGGGAGGCTGAGACAGGAGGATCCCAGATTTGTGGCCAGCCTCAGCTACTTAGTGAGGCCCTGTTTCAAAATACATGTAAAATAGGGCTTGAGGTATAGGTCAGAGGTAGAATGCCCCTGGGTTCAATCCCGGCACCAATGAATAATTTTTAAAAAATGAGCTTGAATCAACTAATGTCTGATTTATTCAACTAATGACAGATCTGTCAGGCATCTCCTAGGCAACATTTATAGTTAGCCAGGCAAAGCATCCGTGCAGTGTTTATCTCTATTAAAAATGAAGAAGAAAGCCGGGGGTGGTGTCACACGCTTGTAATCCCAGTACTTGGGAGGCTGAGATGAGGATTGCAGATTCCAGGCCAGCCTCAGTAACTTAATGAGGCTCTCAGCAACCTAGTGAGACCCTGGTAGACTACCTCTGGGTTCCATCCCCAGTACCACTAAATACATACATATATACATACATACATTCAAAGAAGAGTTGGGCATGATGCTGCACACCTGTAAAACCAATACTTGGAAGGCTGAGACAGGAGGATCACAGGTGCAAGGCCAGCCTCAGCAACCTAAAGAGACCCTATTTCAAAAGAAAACAGGTCTGGAGTTGTAGTTCAGAGGTAGAATGTCCCAGTTCAATTCCCAGCACCATATACATGCAAAAACAAAACAAAGAAAAATAACAACAACAAAGTCCAGGTGTGGCTTCCTGGACCACTCTTCACATTCAAAGGGTAGCCCACAGGTTTTGGGATCCTTCATCCTAGGACAGACATTTAAAAACTTATTTTTGTGCTTTTGCAGGGAAACACTTCTTTTGAGTTGAATGCAAAAGCCCAACATATAAATCAGGTAAAAATGGAGTTGCCCTGGCAAAGCCAAAATGGGGGACCCACAAACCCTCCTCTGGTGTCCTCTTCTGTCCTGGAAACTGGTTCTCTCCACTCCCATTTGTGAGGAAACTTTAGGAACTCCAGATTGTGGGGAAGACATTTTGGAAGCTGCTAGCTCTGCCCAGCTGTTCCATCCTAGTGTCCCAATATGTCTCCATCCCAGTTGCCTCTTTTCCCCCCACCCCATAGTGATAGAGAGAAGGCATATTTGTCAAGAGTGAGACTGTATTTGAGCCGGGCCTTGAAAGATGGACATAGGAAGGAGATAACTTTCCAGAAAGGGGTGGCATTTACTGAGCACCTACTACATGCCAGGCATAAATACCATGTGGAATAAGAGAATGGCCTTTGGAAGCAGTTGTCCCTGGGTTCAAATTTCAAATTTACCCATGGTGGCTTTATTTGTTGGCCCACTTGCCTGGAGTGTTAAAGTCAACTTTCTCCTTTTTTTCCCTTGGCTACTGAAGCTACAACCCAAGGGCATTTTACCTCTGAGCTACATCCCCCCGCTCCCTTCTTTTTATTCGTTAAATTTTGAAATGGAGTTTCACTAAGAGTCTTGCTAAATTGCTGAGGCTAGCCTGGAACTTGCCATCCTCCTGTCTCAGTCTCACAAATACTGGGATTACAGGTGTGCGCCACCACACCCAGCTAACTTTCTGCTCTTATAGCTCTCACTATAATCTCTTTAGTCCTTTATTATCCCACACTTCTGCCCCACACAGCATATGTTCATTAAAATAGTTGCCTAACCAAGTTGGGTTCATCCCAGGGATGCAAGGCTGGTTCAACATACAGAAAACAGTGCATGTAATTCACCACATAAACAGAATCAAAGACAGAAATCACATGATCATCTCAATTGATGCTGAAAAAGCATTTGACAAGATCCAACACCCATTCATGCTAAAAACACTTCAGATAATCAGAATAGAAGGAACATACCTCAAAATAATAGAAGCAATATACACAAGGCCCACAGCCAACATCATATTAAATGGAGAAAAACTGCAAGAGTTCCCACTAAAAACAGGAACAAGACAAGGATGTCCATTATCACCTCTTCTGTTCAATATAGTACTTGAGACTCTAGCCAGAGTAATAAGGCAAGAGAAGGAAATCAAAGGGGTAAAAATAGGGAAAGAAGAACTAAAACTATCCTTTTTTGCAGATGACATGATACTAAGAAGACCCAACAAAGTCAACCAAAAAACTTATAGAATTGATCAACAAATCCAGCAAAGTGTCTGGATACAAAATCAATCTTAAAAAAGCAGAAGCTTTCCTGTATGCCAACCATAAATCCACTGAAAAAGAAATTCAGAAAACAATTCCACTCACAATAGCACCCCGAAAAATAAAATACTTAGGGATAAACCTAACCAAAGAGGTAAAAGACCTCTATAAGGAAAACTATAAAAAGGTGAAAAAAGAAATTAATGAAGACCTTAGAAGATGGAAAGATCTTCCATGCTCATGGATAGGCAGAATAAATATCATCAAAGTGGCCATCCTCCCAAAAATGATCTACAGATTCAATGCAATACCCATGAAATTACCAAGGTCACTCTTCACAGACATAGAAAAATCAGTCCTTAAATTCATTTGGAACAACAAAAAGCCCAGGATAGACAAAGTAGTCCTTAGCAACAAGAACCATGCATTAAGGTATCACAATTCCTGACTTCAAACTCTACTACAAAGCCGGAGTAATAAAAACAGCATGGTATTGACACAAAAACAGACACACAGACCAATGGAGCCAAATAGAAGACTCAGAAACAGACCCACGTGCTTACAGTCAATTGATTTTTGACAAAGGAGCCAAAAATATACACTGGAAAAAAGATAGCCTCTTTAACAAATGGTGTTGTCAAAACTGGCTAACCATATGCAGGAAAATGGAAATAAACTCCACTTTCTCACCCAGCACAAGAGTCAACTCAAGGTAGATCAAAGACCTGGAAGTTAGGCCAGAGACCTTGCAGCTACTTGAAGAGGGCATAGGACCAACACTTCAACACATAGGCACAGGTAAAAACTTTCTCAACAAGACCCCAAAAGCACAAGCAACTCAAAGGAAGATCAATACATGGGATTGCATTAAACTGTGCAGCAAAGGAAACTATCAAGAACCTCAACAGAGAGCCTACAGAGTAGGACAAGATTTTTGCCAGCTACTCTTCTTATAGAGGTCTAATATCTAGGATATGCAGAGAACTCAAGAAACTTACAGCTAAGAAAACAAATAACCCAATCAAAAAATGGGCAAAGAATCTAATAGACACTTCCCAAAAGAAGAAATACAAATGGCCAATAAATGTATGAGTAAATGTTCAACATCATTAACAATCAGAGAGATGCAAATCAAAACTACCTTGAGATTTCACCTAACTCCAATCAGAATGGCAATCATAAAAAACACGGACAACAACAAATGCTGGTGGGGGTGTGGAGAAGTATTGGGTGGGAACCCTAATACATTGTTGGTGGGATTGCAAATTAGTGCAACCACTTTGGAAAACAGTATGGAGGATCCTCAGACAAATGGGAATGAACCTACCATATGATCCAGCAATACCACTTCTGGGTATCTACCCAAAAGAACAGAAACCAAACTATCAGACCAACGCATGTGTATCTATGTTTATAGCTGCACAATTCACAATAGCCAAACTATGGAAGCAGCCAAGATGTCCATCGACAGATGAATGGATTACAAAACTGTGGGATATGTACACAATGGAATTTTACTCAGCCATAAAGAAGAACAAAATCATGTTATTTGTAGGGAAATGGATGCAACTGGAAAACATTATGTTAAGTGAGATTAGTCAATCACAAAGTGTTAAAAAGCATATGTTCTCCCTGATATGCGGATGCTAGGGAGAAGAAGGGGCATAAGAGGATCTCCAGATGAAAAAGGAGAAACACTAGATGAGCAAAGAAATTGACTTAACTGAGGGGGATGGACGGGGGGAAAGGGGGACACCCTAATGCACATGATGTACTTTCACAAATTTATCAAGGTTAATTACTAAACTGAACTTGAGAAGGAGGGAGGGCGAGGGAGTGGGGTGGGAATAGGAGAAGGGGTTAAATGATAAATGTGTGCATGTATGCCTTTATCAGCTTGTACCTAACAAAGATGTATGATTACAATGCACCAATTATTATAAAAAATTAAAAAAAATGGTTGTCTATTCTTCTTTGTCTCTGGGCACCCCTGCTTCTACTCCAGTGGATGTTACCAACCCCCTCTTTTCTCTCCCTCCACACAACTGCAGCTGTGTGATAATTTAGCAGGTAGACATGTTGTCTCCTTTCCTCCTCATTCCTGGGTTACAAATGGTAGCCAAGGCTCCTCTGAACTGGCTGGTATTATGGCTTTGGGTTCACTGTATTGACCTGCTAGGAAACGGATGTTGGCTACTGTGATTTTGGTTTGGCCCCAACTGTCAAGGTTTGCAGTGACCTCCATACAGGCGCACAAGCCCAGCAAGGAAAGCTGGGGATGTCATTCCGTGGTAGACCACTTTTAGCATGTGTGAGGCCCAGCACCACAAAAACAAAAAAGTAAAGAATGAACACAACAAACAACCAACTTAAGCAAGGAGTAAGTGGTAGTTGTAGTGCTCACTCTTTGCCAGGCATTTCCCACACAGGTGTCCCCCACCCCCCGTTGTCTCCTATGGCAGTGTAATCAAGGCAATCCCAGGAGAGGGGCACCAATACTATCCCCATTTATGATTGAGAAACCTAAGAGCAGGAATTTCTCCATGTGCTTGCATGGAGGTCGTAACAAGCCTTAAAAGCTGGGGGTAAACCAAAAACATCACAACCAATGCCAGGCCCCTGACAGGTCAACACAGTGAAATCAGGCCACCATTTTACAACAGGAGCTAGGGAGGAAGGCAGACTAACTGTCCACTAGATGACCACAAGGCATGGATGAGTAGGATATGGGAACACCCACTTGGGTGGACGGCAGGGCTTTCTTTGTGCAGAGAACAGGTAATGGGATGATGAAGAGAAGAGAATAGCTAGTAATTGTTGAATTCTTACTAGGAAGCATGGCTAAGAACTTTACATGTATTCACTTCTTGAATGCAACAACTCTGATGGATAGGTACAGTTAGGGAAACTGAGGCTTAGAGTGTTTTTTTTAAAACTTGCCCTAGCAGTTGTGCATGCCTATAATCCCAGTATTTGGGAGACTGAGACAGGAATATTGCAGGTTCAAGGCCAGTCTCGGCCTCACCATGATATATAATTACAGTGTACCAATAAAGGTATATTAAAAGATAAAAGTAAAAATAAAAAAAAGAACCTGTTTCAAAATTTTAAAAAATTAAGCTGGGCATGGGGTTGCATGCCAGTAATTCCAGTACTTGAGAGGCTGAAATAGAAGCATCAAAGGATGGAGGACAGCCTCAGCAATATAATGAGATTTTCAGCAACCTTGCAAGACCCTGTTTAAAAAAAATAGGGCTATAGATATAGCTTGGAGGTAGAATGCCCCTGGGTCCAATCCCCAGTACAAAAAAAAAAGCCTCAGATCACACAGTTGTTAATATGTGGCATCTTTTAGGAGCCAGGCTATTAACGTGTACTACCTCACTTAAGCCATACAACCTTAACAATAAGTACTACCATTATCCTGGTTTAAAAGATGAGGAAATTTGGGTCCCAAGGGGTTAAGGAATCTGCTCAAGGTCACACAGTTAAATGGCTGAGCCAAGATTTGAGAGAAGACAGCACTTGCCCACGTGCACTCCAACAATATGAAGTGGAAGTGGAATTCTGGTTCCCCCAACCCTGACTCCAGAGCCCTGTGCCTTTAGGAGGTGGAATCCAAGGGATTTGGTGAAGGATTAAGTGTGTGGGAGGGTGAAGAAGAAAAGGTTTAAGTTCTGCCAGGAGGGAAGTGAGTCAGAGGATATAAAGAACTCTGGGCCCGTAGCCAGAAAAAGCTGAAGGCCACTGAAAAGTGTCACTAAGGGAGGGATATTTGGGGGCCTTCCGCTAGGCAGCGGCAGGATCTCACAGGACCTGGGCTCTGGGTACAGGGCTGCCAAAGGCAAAAGGCCGATGAGGGAATTCTGTTTTTGCACCTCAGTGCTACACTGCCTCTGAACAGAATGAGCCTTGGCTGACCAGGTTTCGTTCTGGGCGAAAAGTCTGGGCCCAGTGGGAGAAGCTACTAACTACTGCATGCCTGTAATCCCAGTACTTGGAAGGCTGAGACAGGAAGACCACAGGTTCGAGGACAGCCTCAGCAACTTAGTGAGACTCTGTTTCAAAGTTAAAAAAAATAGCTCAGAAGTGAATGCCCCTGGGCTCAATCCCCAGTGCTCCCCTCCACACAAATAAACCCTGGCAGGGTGGGTGAGGTTATTCTTATGCTTACAGAGGGAATACTGGAACTCAAACAGGTGAAGGGATTTGTTGACAGTTATACAGTGGAGTATTTGGGGGAGAAGTGGGATAGTTTAACTACAAAGTCCTGGCTCTTACTAGTAGGCTCCTCCTATCCTTCTCATTCCCCTAGAAAAGCCCCAGACAGGCAACTGCCTCTGGCCCCCTATGGCCTACAGGGAAAAAAAGCATGTCAAATCTCACACAAAGGGCTGGGTGTGGTGGCGCACGCTTGTAATCCCAGTACTTGGGTGGCTGAGACCGGAGGATCTGCATTCGTGGCCAGCCTCAGCTACTTACTGAGGCTCTTTGCTTAGTGAGACCCTGTTTCAAAATAAAAGAATAAAAAAAAATAAGATTGGCGGTGTAGTTCGGAGGTAGAATGCTCCTGGGTTCAATCCCCAGTACGGCAAAAAAAAAAAAAAAAAAAAAAAAAAAGTCACACAAAGGCATTTCTATCCCTGTCTTGGGTGACACACCTTCGTGGGTGACAGCTGAGGCCTTAGGCCAAGTGTGAATTCAAAGAGGTTGAGGGAGAGCCCAAGATACACCTGGAATCGGGCCCCAGTCTTCCACCCCAAAAAGAGAACAGCCAGCTCCAATTCTCCAGCAAGTCAACTGGCCTCCATTAACAGCCAGTGGGGCGGCGCCCTCTAGTGGCTGACTTCTAAACTTACAGCACTAGGCGTGGAAACAGGAGGTTCATTCGCCCAGAGGACGCGATGGCCAATAATTTTTAGTGCCTGGTAGTTATGAGAAAGGTTCTGGAATCAAACTAAATGCGTTCAAATACTGGTTCTACTTCTTGGTATCCAAGTGTTCACAAGAAAATTTGTCTCTAAACCTTAGTTTCTTCATCTATAAAACAGAAATAAGAATGCCAATTCCACAGGATTGTTGTAAGGGTTAAATTAGATAATACATGTAAAAGGCTTAGCAGAGTACTTTGCACACTGTACATTGAGATACATATATCATGCATACATTTATATATATATATATCTACATATATGCACATACATGCACACATACCATATGTACATATGTGTATGTGCACATATATGTGTGTGTGTGTGTGTGTTCTGTTTTTGACACATGTAGTTACATCTTTGGCTCCCCTTGCCTTCCTCATTTAACACTGTTAGGTCCCTAGTGGCCCCAAATACGCTGTCCCGCCCTAGGAGAGGAACTGTCAACATTCTTCTAAGGCTTGTGGGCCAGTCATGGGCTGATATATATGCTTTTCTTCATGCATATTTTCCAGAATCTTAAACTGCACATCTTCGTCTTTCCATGTCTTGTGAATGTTAATAAATTTGCTTTACACTGATGTTTGGCTCTTTCTGTATTTAGCTTGACTATTTTTTTTTGGTCTTTTTGGCACTGGGGATCGAACCCAGGGCGTTGCGCTTGCAGAGCGAGCGCTTTACCACTGAGCTACATCCCAGCCCTCTTTCTGTAATTAACCTTCTATTTTTACATTTTGGTGTTGTGGATTAAACCCATGGCATTCTACTTCTGAGCTACAACCTCAGCCCTATTTTATTATTTTGAAACAGGGTCCCGCTAAATTGCTGAGGTGTCTTGCTAAGTTGCCGAGACTGACCTTGAACACACGATCCTCCAAGTACTGGAATTCCTCTTTCTGAACTTTAGAGAAACTTTGCACCCATGTTCTCACTTGATTCTCTTACTACTCAATGAGGAAAGAGAGTGAGGAGAGGGGAAGTGACTTCCTCAAGGCTGTACTGCGAGTCAGGGCAGGAGTCAGGACTAGAGCCCAGCCTGTTGACGTGGAGTCCCGTGTTTCCATAACCCTGGCAATCACACAAGGTCTTGAGCTCTGGCTAAATGTGAAGCATCTGTAACCCAGAACACATGGCTTACTCTTGAAGGCCATGTCACTATACTCTGACAACCCATTTCCTGCTTCTACTGAGGCCAAGGTTGTAACCCCAGTAAATTATCCAACTATGATTCTTCACCTAAAAGAAATGGCAGCATGTTGCTAGGGCCCAAAATAGCCACATCTCCCAAACATGCCAAGAATATAATCAAAGATTAGATGACAGGTTTGAGGAGAGTGAACATTATCTCCTCGGCCAAGCTGTGCACACTGCTGAGAGGTTAGCCACGCTCACAGCCAGCTTGATTTAGCCATTCATCTCGTGTTGGACATGACCATCAGGGTCTCGGAAGGGCAACCCTGTCTCCAGTCAGTACATAGATTGGAAGTGTTGATGTGTGTCATCAGCACAGCCCTAATGGTAGCATCTGTTCGCAGGCACCGAGGGAAGTAAGTATGGTAATAACTCAAAGCTTTTGGTGTCACTTGACATGACTCTGGGGGCAGAGAATGCAGGCTTGACTGCCAGAACCAGAGGCTGTCTACTGTCATTCTAACACACTGGAAACAATACAAGCACTGCTAAGATGACAAATTATTGAGCCCAAAGACCCCCTCCTTCACCCCCAGGTGACACAGAAGCCCCGGCAAGCTTGGTTCTGCTCAAGAAAGGAATCTCACTACTTCCTCCTGGAGTGCTGGCTCTCTGGGTGGCACCGAATTTCTCTTTCTGCTGTCTCTTGTTCTTTGCTCTGTCATCACCATGGCAACCCAAGAGAGGGAACCAGCATTGAGATCAACCCCTCCCTCTCTAATATTAGGGAAGCAGAACATTTTTAACCCTGTCGCTGTGCTTCAGCCTTGGGCTGTGATGGACAGCTAATACTTTCACCTGTAATCCTGAGCACTTAATATGCTCCTTTCCTCAATCTTTCTACATGGGAGTTACTAATCTGCTTGGGTTGAAATAAATCACTGGGCCATATGTCACCAGGGAGCAGGATCATCATAGTGAAAAATGATACACATCTGTGACTATATAATCTGTCCTACATGCTGCTGGATTATTAGGTCAGGCAAATTTGTTTTGGAGACTTTAGCTTCTCAGATTCAGAGGGGAGGGAGTAGTTTTAAGATGCTTTTTCAAATCTATTATTTTAAACCAGAGAACCCTGCAACAGAAAGATAGAAAGTGTGTGTGTGTGGGGGGGGGAAGGTTACCAAGCCTGTGCTGAATTCTCAAACCAGGCTTTTAATAACTATTTTGCTTACTGTCCTGCTATTGCTCCTTGTGCACACAGCTTCCTTGGTGGGCACTTCTGAGAAGGATGAGTGGTAAGACTCAGGTGTGAAAATTCCACCTCGAACCTACAATATCTAGGAAGGCTTGCCCAGGACCAGAGTCCTGTCCTAGCCCATGGACACAAAGGGGATGCACATTCAATTTCCTCACCATTCATTGACTTATGAGGACTTGGGGAGTGCATTCAATTTTATTTATTTTGTGGTACTAGGGATTGAACCCTGGGGCATTCTACCTCCAAATTACACCCCCAGCCCTTCTTGTTTGGTGGGGTTTTGTTGTTAAAACAAGATCTTGCAAGGTTGCTTAGAGTCTCACTACATTGCTAAGGTTGTTCTCAATCCTCCTGTCTCAGGCTCCCAAGTACTGGGATTGCAGGCATGTGTCACAATGCCTGGCTCATTCAGCTTAAATTCAATCTTTTAAAAGCTATATTTTTAAATTGACACATAGCAATTGAACATACTTATAGGGCATAATGTGGCCTTTTAATACATGCATACAATATGGAATGATTACATCAGGGCAATTGGCATTTCTATGATTTCAGACATCTATCATTTATTTGTGTTATTTAGAATGTCCCCCAAAAGCTCATGTGTTGAAAGCATGGTCCAGGAATACAGGAAGGTTCAGAGGAGGGGCATGGCTGGAGGGGGTGGGTCACCAGGGGTGTGGTCTTGGGGAGTATGTACATCCTCTGCCCTCTCTTGTCACTCTCTCTGCTTCTGGCTGCTATGACTGAGAGAGGGTTTTTTTTTCAGCCACTTGCCCTGCCACTGTGGTTTCTGTCTTGGAGCTGGCTGACTATGGTCTGAATCTCTGAAACTGTGAGCCCAAAATAAACCCTTCCTCCTCTAAGTTGTGCTTGCCGGGTATTTTGGTCAAGGTGACAGGAAAAGCTGATTGGGAACAAATTCCTCTCCATTTGCTATTTTGAAATATTCAATTAATTACTGTCAACCATAGTTGCCCTTCTAGGATATAGAACATTAGAAGTTATTTTTCATGCTGGGTGTGGTGGCACATGCCTATAATTCCAGTACTTGGGAGGCTGAGGCAAGAGGATTGCAGGTATGAGGATAGCCATAGCAATTTAGTAAGACTCTCAGCAACCTAGCAAGACTGTTTCAAAAAAACCAAAAAAATAATAAGGGATAGGGTTGTAGCTTGGAGGTAGAAAGCTGCTGGATTCCCAGTACCACAAAAAAGAAGTTATTCTTCCTATCCAACTTCTCACTGTATCCCTTAATCATCCCCTCTCCCTCTCCTTTCCTTCATCCCCACAACGCCTTATCAGCTTCTAGTAATAATTCTGCTGATCCTAATATGTTAGATCAACATTTTATCTTCTACATTTGGAACATGTGGTGTTTGTCTTCCTGTTCTGATTTATTAAATTCAGTTTCTATATTGAGCTTCCAGTTGCATGTAGCATTTTCATGGACACCCATGTAATGAAATTGTTAGCCTGGGAGTAAGGAATCTGAACTAACAGTTAAAATTTCCCCTGCTCAAACACAACCATGGAAACTTACTTAATTACCAAAACATTCTTGGAAAAGTGCTGACAATTTCCATATGTAAGAAAGGCTTTAAAAAGTTGTTCTTTGTAAATTTAGCAGATTTCACTAATTAATATTTAATATTTTCTGAAATGAGGGCCATGTGGTAGGAAGAAAAGAGCCCAGGGTACCAGGAGACCTGACTCAGGTACTTGTTCTGAGTCAGTCACTTATCTGTGATAGCTTAGGTAAGTGATTTAGTATCCTCATCTCTAAAATGGGGACACTTTTTTAGCTTACCGGCCTCATAAGTTTGTTGGGAATGAGGTTTGTGTGGCTAGTTATATTATGAACCCACTCTGAAAACTGTAAAAGGTCATATAAAGTATTTTAAGTTGGGAGTGGTGGCACATCCTGTACTCCCAGTACATAGGAGGCTGAGACAGGAAGATCAAAGGTTTGAGGACAGCCTTAGTAATATAGCAAGACTCTTAGTAATCTAGGGAGACTCTGTTTCAAAATTTAAAACAAGGGCTGGAGGTGTAGAACACCCCTGAGTTCAATCCCCAGTACCACGAAAAAGTTGAATTTTGCTGGGTGTGGTGGTGCACATCTATAATCCCAGTACTTGGGAGACTGAAACAGGAGGATTGCAGGTTTGCGGCCAGGTCAGCAACTTAGTGAGACCCTATTTCAAAAACAAAAAAATAAAAAGATCTGAGGGTGAGGTAGAATGCCTCTGGGCACAGTCCCCAGTACCAAAATAAAAAGTTGTATTTTAATAAGGACTGTGAAAGGAATTTCATCATAACAGTTTACCTTTCAAAACACAACCACAAGTTCTAGAAATTTCTGGAAGAAATCCTTGGAGATCTGGTATAAAAGTCATT
Source organism: Graphiurus murinus (assembly GCA_004027655.1). Taxonomy (NCBI): domain Eukaryota; kingdom Metazoa; phylum Chordata; class Mammalia; order Rodentia; family Gliridae; genus Graphiurus; species Graphiurus murinus. The sequence goes on from PVLC010027227.1 coordinate 14,531, forward strand.
CAGGTAAATTGCTAAAGATAAAGCTCATGGCTTCATTCCTAGAGGTAACTGAAAAATTTCAATTTCTCTTGGTCAGATACTCCATTTCCTCTTCGACTTGAAGAAGCTCTGTATGTGACATTGTGAATATGGGAGCAGTATCTTTGCTTGAATTGCTAGGAGTGGTGACATTTGCTGGTTGCCATTGGCAATGACTTACAAATTCTGCTGTTCATTTCATGTCTCCAAAGTGAGGCTGCCTTTGCATTTGAGTAAAATGAACATACTATGCCACCCTGAAAATCCTCAGCATGTTAAGGAAAATGGGCTTTTTTTTCCCTAGAAACCATTTTAAGGATCATACTATTTAAGATTGAAATAGGTACTGGAAAATTAGCGAATATTTCATTAACATGGTGGAAAAACTTGCAAATAATCCATAAAATAATTACAATTGGCACAAGAATAATACTAGAAATGGTAGGAAAAATCCAAAGTTACCAAAATGTTTGCTGAAACATAAAAAGCAAAATGAAGGGAGAGTTATGGGAATGAAAACAATGATTAAAGGAAGTGAAGGGTGGCTAAGTATTATGGCACATGCCTGTAAACCCAGTACTTGGGAGGCTGAGACAGGAGGATCACAGGTTCAAGACCAGCCTCAACAACTTAGCAAGGCCTTCCACAACTCAGTGAGAATCTGTTTCAAAATAAAATAGGCCTGGGGATGTAGCTCAGAGGTAGAATTCTCCTGGGTTTAATCCCCAGCACCGAGAGAGAGAGAGAGAGAGAGAGAGAGAGAGAGAGAGAGAGAGAGAGAGAGAGAAAGAGAGGAAGGAAGGAAGGAAGGTGAGGAGAGTGGAGATACTAGCCTTTGCAGTACAAAACCATATTATATATAATCTATATTTAGGCCCATGAATAGAAAGGATGATGTTGCTCTTCCTATCTGAATAGAATCATAAATGTAGATGCCTGCAATTCTTCCTTACATATTTTTTGTGAATCTAATAAAACTGCATGTAGTTGGGGATATCACAACTGAAATAAAATAGAAGAGAGTAGGATTATAGAGGGAAATATGTAGAGGATTAAGGAATTAATCATCTTAAAAATGTTTAGAGAAAATAGCAGCCACAAGGTAAATCTGTGGGTATGTTGGGGTGGTAGCATTAGATGTGATTTTATTCATATTCATATTCATATTCTCTCTCTCCCCCACATCTTTGCACTAGAGATTGAACCCTGGGAAATTCAATCCCTATGCTACACCCCAGATCTTTTTATTTTTCATTTTGTAAAAGGGTCTTGCTAATTAACCATGTGCTGGCCTGAATCTTCAATCCTCCTGTCTCAGCCTCTCAAGTACTGGGATTTTAGGCATGTGCTACTATTCCCCCATAATTTTTTAATGGAGTACTAAAAGAAAAAAACATAATATATTTAATAATATTACATTAAAAAAGAGTAAGAACAAAAAACTAACTCAAAATGGATCACAGACAAATGTAAAATTAAACATCTCTCAGAGAAAAGCTCAGTAGAAAATCTTTGGGGTCTATGGTTAGGCAAAGAGTTCTAAGACTGGACACAAGATCTTGATAATATAAAGGAAAAATTGACAAATTAGACTTCATCAAAATTAAAAATTTGTATTCTGTGAAATATCCTGTGAATTAGATGAAAAGACAAGCTACAGACTGGGGGAAAATATTTGCAAGCCACAACATTTATAAAGTTTTCATATCTAGAATATACAATCAAGCCGGGTGTGGTGGTGCACGCTTGTAATCCCAGCATTTGGGAGGCTGAGACGGGAGGATCTGGGTTCACGGCCAGCCTCAGCTACCTAGTGAGGCACTCCACAACTTAGTGAGACCCTGTTTCAAAATAAAGAATAAAAAATAGGGCGGGAGGTGGAGCTCCAAGGTAAAATGTCCCCAGGTTCCATCCCCAGTACCGAAGGGAAAAAAAAAGAATATACAATCAAAACAGCCATATTATTATTATTTTTTGGTATAAGGGATTAAAGCTAGAGGCATTCTGCCTCTAAAATATACCCCCCAAATGATCTTGTTTTTTATTTTGAAACAGGATCTCACTAAGTTGCTGAGTTCTCATTACATTGATAAGGCTGGCCTGGAACCAGCAATCCTCCTGTCTCAGCCTCCCAAGTACTTACATTACAGGTGTATGTGACTGCACTCAGATATAGCCACAATTTTTATACTATTCCCACACTGGAAACAAACCAAATTTTTATCAATAGTAGAAAGGAAGAAAATTTCTACTATATCCATACAATGATACACTATACCAAAACAAAAGATAATGAGCTGATAAAATGCTATATGAGTAAATCCCACAACATAATGATGAGTTAAAGAAGCCAAACACAAAATAGTACATATTGTATTAGCAGTGAGATGCTATTTACATAAATTTTCTCAAAAAGGCAAGACTAATTTGTGACTTTAGAAGTCAGGACTGTGGTTCTCTCTGGGGAGAAGGGCAAAGAATAAGGATTAGCAGGGCCATGGAGACCCTATATTGGGCCGAGTGGTGTTTGTGTGAGTGCATTCACTTGATTAAAATCCATCTAAATGTAATGCTACATCCATATATGAAGGTATCATTACCAATCTCACTAACATGTACAAGGAGGAAGGAGGGGGAGTGGGGTAGGATACAGAATGAAATACATCAAGAGCTATGTGCATGTATGCTTGTACCACTATGAATTTCACTATGACATATAATTACAATGTACCAATAAAAGTATGAAAAAGAAAAAATAAGTGTATACTTGTGGTATATATAGTTAAATGATTCGTTTAAAAATTTTTGGAAGTACACAACTTCTGGGTAGAAAAGACTCTTCCTCACTAAAACATACAATAAGGGAAGTTAATTGAAACCCATTCTCTTAAGAACTTTTAAGAAAGAGTTATGTCTAGCAATAAACCCAAGCATTTATGGTTTCAACAAAGTTGCTCTGACTCTGCAATGAGGAAAGTCTTTTTGATAAGTGATATTATGAAAATTGAATATCTACATGCAAAAGAAAGAAAATGGATCCTTATCTCATACCACATAAAAATCACTTCAGAGCCAGGTGTGGTGGCACATTCCTGTAATCCCAGTACCTGGGAGGCTGAGACAGGAGCATTGCAGTTTCAAGGACAGCCTCAGCAAGTAGTGAGACTCTCATCAACCTAGTGAGATCCTGTTTCCAAATAAGAAATAAAATCGGGCTGGGAGTGTAGCTTGAAGGTAGAATGCCTCTGGGTTCAATACACAGTACTACCAAAAAAAATCAGTTCAAAATGGATTAAAGACTTAATGCTAAGACCCAAATCTAAAACTATTAGAAGAAAATATAGGGGAGGCCAGGCATGGTGGCAGACACTTGTAATCCTAGTACTTGGGAGGCTGACACAGGAGGATTGCAGGTTCAAGGATAGCCTCAGCAAGTAGTGAGACTCTCATCAACGTAAGGAGATCCTGTTTCAAAATAAAAATAAAATAAAAACAGGGGTGGGGCTGTAACTTGGAGGTAGACTGCCACCTGGGTTCAATCCCCAGTACCACATACACAAAAAGGCTGGGGATATAGCTCAAAGGTAGAATTCACCTGGGTTCTATCCCCAGTACCAAAACAAACAAAACTAAAAACTAAAAACCAAAGACAAAAACAAAAAAAGAAAAAGAAAGAAAAAAGAAAGGGGAAAAAACTCCATGACATTGGTCTGGGCAATGATTTCTTGACTATGACCCCCAAAGCACAGGCAACAAAAGCAACAATAGACAAATGCGATGACGTCAACCCAAAAGTTTCTGACAGCAAAAGAAACAATGAATGGTAAAAAAACAATCTACAAAACAATACATATGGTATGCTCTCCAAAGTGGCTGCACCATTTTGTATTCCCAGAGCAGTGTATGAGGTTTCCATTTTCTCTGCATGTACAGTATGGATTAGGAGAAAACATGTGTAAAGTATTCATCTGATAAGGGGCTGATTATCCAAAATACATAAGAAACTCAAAAAACTCATTAGCAAGAAAATGAAAAGAACCTGTTTTAAAAATAGATGCCTTCATCCATTTGGACTGCTATAATAAAATACCTTAGACTGGGTAAATTTATAAACAACGTAAATTTATTGCTCATAGTTCTAGAAGCTGGGGAGTCAAAGACCAAGGTGCAAACAGATTCAATACCTGGTGAAGGCTCACTTTCTGCTTCACAGTGTCTTGCTGAGTCTTCATATGCTGGAAAAGCCAAATAAGCTCTCTCAGGCCACTTTTATGAGTACTAATCCTTCATGACCTAATTGAATCCTAACCCACCTATTAATACTTTTGCACAGGTGTGATGGTTCATGCCTGTAATCTCAGTACTTGTGAGGCTGAGACAAGAGGATTGCAGGCTCAAGGCCAGCCTTGGTGACTCTCTTTCAAAATAATAAAAGCTGGGTGTGATGGCACATTCCTATAATCCCATAATTTGGGAGGCCGAGACTGGAGGATCACAGGTTCATGGCTAGCCTCAGCAACTTAATGAGGCCCTCTGCAACTTAGTGAGACCTTGTTTTAAAATAAAGAATACAATAAAAGGGCTACAGGTCTAGAAGAGTACATTTTAAATGTTCTCACCATAAAAAGAGTATTTAAAGTGGTAGCCTACTTAGCTTGATTTAATTATTCCATAATGTACACAACATCATGCTGTATCCCATAATGGGTCAATTAAAAAAAATTACAGCCAGGCCTGGTCTTACATGCATGTAATCCCAGTACTTGGGAGGCTGCGACAGGAGGATCACAGGTTTGAAGCCAGCCTCAGCAATTTATTGAGGCCCTCCACAACTTAGTTTCAAAACTAAAAAATAAAATAGGGCTGGGGGTGTTGCTCGAAGGTAGAATGCCCCTGGGTTCAACTCCCAGTACCACAAACAAACAAATAATAAATAAATATAAAATTACACCCAGGGGTGGTGGTGCATGCCTGTAATCCTAGCATTTGGTAGGCTGAGATGAGGATCACAGATTCAAGGCCACTGTGACTTCTTGAAGCCCTATCCCAAAAATAAGAAAAAAAGAAAATGGCTGGGGATGCCAGGGATAAAACACCCCTGGGTTCAATCTCCAATCCACAAAATCAATCAAAATTAAATTACATAAAAATATAAAGTAAAGAAGGTTTTTTCCTCCCAGCACTTGGGAGGCTTAGACAGTAGTATCATAGATTCAAGGACAGCCATAGCAACTTACTAAGACTCTGTTTCAAAACAAAAAATAAAAAAGGGCTGGGGTGCAACTTAGAGGTAGAGTGCCCCTGTTTTCAATTCCTAGTACCCCCCAAAGGAAAAACATTATGTTTTTCTATTGAAAACTTGTTAAAGAGATGATAAAAATATGCAGAGAAATCAAAGGAAGGAGAAATAGAAAATTTCTTGTTGCCAATGTCAGTCCTGCTATATTTTTGTAATTCCCGTTTTCTATTATTTCTTTACAAATTAATGATCAGACTGAAAGCCAGTATTTAGAATTTAATCACTTTCAATGTGTTTATTCTGATCTCAGCATAGGAGAGGAACAATTACTCTGGGCCTCTGAGAATTACTCGTCTAAACAAGAAGAATAGAACCACAGTTAACTCTGATGTTTAATTGTGTGAAGAGATTCCTCCAGGAGTGGTAAGCAAGGAAATGAGCAAGTCTTGGTAGTTAAAGTGAAATGCTTAGGATACCATTAATCAGTAACTAGGTGATAGATAGAAATTTAGGTTTCAGATAACAGGACATGAAAAAAGCCAGTTCCCTAAGGTGGATAAGAACATTTCTTTTATCCTATATAAATTGCTCCTTGCTTCCTTCTCCTTTTCTTATTTCTTTTGAAAACACACGAAAATAAGCTACTTTCCATGAAATATAACATTAACAAATTAGAAATAAAATATGAAATATATCCATGTAACAAAATGAACAAAAATTCATTAGAATTTCAGGGGAATATAAAAAAATGTACATAGGACTAGTAGGCTTCTCTGCTCAAGAGGAAGTGGACGAGAGTAGGGAGAAAGATACTGTGTTTTTCAGAGGGCTTCACATGGCAGTGAGGGGCATCTAGAGAGAGTGTGGACTTTGAGAAGGACATGAACTTGAGGGGATCAGCTTCAAGGTAAAGTGAAGAATAAGGCTGGGGACCAGTGAGATGGCACATGGTCATGTGCTCCTTGAATGATCTTATCTTCTATAACCTCACAAATTTTGAGGATAAATTAAAAAATCATCATATGTTCAGTATGTTTCAATTTTTCCCCTACCTCCCTGTCTTCCTTTCTAGTACTGGGGATTGAATTCAAGGGCTCTTTGAGCTACACCCTCAGCCCTTTTTTTTTTAAATGGTCTCGCTAGGTTGCCAAGTATTGCTAAATAGCTGAGACTGGCATTGAACCTGCAAGCCCCCTGTCTCAGCCTCCCAAGTACTGGGATTACAGGTGTGTGCCACTATGCTCAGTTCTCTATTTCTTTCAGAGAATGGTGAGGTGGTGGAGTTTCAGGTCAGATTCTTATTAAAGGCTTCATAAAGCCTTGTGCATTTAGATGCAAAGAATGATTCAAAGAAAGAAGAAATTAGGGACAGAATCATAGAAAGACCTCTGAGCTTCCTGTGATAAGTGGAATCAAAGCTCAAGGCAAATATACGAATTCTTTACTAAAGGATAAAGTAAATATTTTGGCTTGGTGTTTGAACCCATTCTACCCTCACTCCAGTGTCATCCTGTACTGTGGATGATGGGAATCCCTCTCTCTCTCTCTCTCTCACACACACACACACACACACACAAACACACACACTCCCAAACTCCTTTACAGTTATGATTCTGATTGTGATTTAGATCAAGCAAATCAGATATACTTGCATGAGATTTGGAAGGTGTAATATGGCTTTTGCTTTACTCTGTTGCCTCTGCCTATAAGCAAAGTGCTTAAAGTGGGGTTGGTAGAGGGCCCAGGTTCTAGTCATCAACCAAATGGAAGTCAAGAGGCAAGGCATGCAATACCCATTCTGCTGGTGCAGGTATGTATATACAACATGTGGCACAATGTTGGAGCTGGTAGCAGAAGTAATGGCTTCCTGATTCTGGCAATAGAAACATGGTTCTGGGACCAGAAATTTCCTTATTGTGTGGAAAGTCGGCAGCTCTTTTTGATGGTCTGGCCTCGTGATGTGACTCTGAGAGTCATTCTTGAAGGTTTGATTGAGTACCTGTTTATTCAGCCCTCCTAAATGATTCTATAAGGCATTTGATAACCCTGCAGGAAATTGCTCCCTCAAACAAAAGCTTGAGTGACTTCTCTTCTCTGAGACTGAATCCTGGTCAACAAAGGATGTGGTACTAGGAGTGACTGTAGGCAACAGTACTTCCAGAAAATGGGATGGATTACATAACCTGGTTGGGTTTAAAAGCAGTGATAATTCTGTTTTTTTTTTTTTTTTTTTTTTTTTTTTTTTTTTTTTTTTT
>PVLC010027228.1:5490-22137 GCA_004027655.1 Graphiurus murinus
ATATATATATATATATATATATATATATATATATATATATATATATATATATCAGTGGAAAGCTGAACATTCAAAATTTAACATGAATATACTTCTTTTTGATTCAGAAAATAAAATCAGATTTTTCAAAAAGAAAAGTCCTATTATTAGAGAAACAAGACAACAGAAGGGGCTAGGGAGGAGACAGGTATCTCTCCTACCTTCCTTCTACTAGCATCTTGCTTTTATTGAGGTGTATAACCAAACCATAGTCAAAATAACTGATAACAGGAGATAGAAAAGCAGTCATGGGATGAGTCAGAGAAAAACAACAAAGTAGTCTCAGATGAATCAGGGAATGAAAGGGTAAAATTCAGGGAAATAAGGAAGTTGTCAGGGTCTTTGCTTATGGGTCTCCTTCGGTCTTTGGAGATTTGTCTGCTTGCAGAAATCTCCACCTGGGTGGGCAGTTTGTGCCCCTCCCAAGCCAGACGGAGGTGACCTCAAAGTTGGTGACTAACAATGCTCGGACACTCAGAAACTTAGTGAGAAACTGTTTCCAAATAAAAATAAAATAGGTCTGGGGATGTGGCCTGGAGGTAAAGTCCCTGGGTTTCATCTCCAGTACCACAAATAAATGAATAAATAAATAAAACATTTTACTAGTTTACATGGTGACCAATGAAAGGCACTTTCTACTTGAACTACTAATGAAAAGTCTCTCCCACCCCCTCCTTGTGGTGCTAGGAATTGAACTCAGGGGTGCTCTACTTCTAAGCTATACCCCAGTTCTACTTTATTTTTATTTGGAAACAGGGTCTTGTTAGGTTGTGTAAGGATGGAAAAACTAAAATACAACTAGAATGCAGAAGCCCAAGTCCCCCTTGGGTTTCAGAAGAGTCCAAGCCCCCCCTTAAGCTGACAATGATAAAACATTAAATAAATATCTGAAAATGGAATGTTAGCCGTATGTTTGCAAATGTCTGCTCTGTACTTATCTGGCCTTTCGGGGCGCTGTGACCATGAACACTCTGACTGTTCGAGATGTTTTTAAATTGTTAAAATTGTTATGACCAGTGTATGTCTCAAAATGCTTATGCCTAAAAAATACTTACCTCTCCCAGCTTGTCTTGAACTTTCTACCCTAGAGTACCCTGCCGTGTTCCCTTTTAAAAACCCTGCCTTACTGAGGCTCGGGGCTCCTCTCCTCTGTCTCTTTAAAGACATGAGTGGGGCCCCAGCGCTGGCTTAATAAACCTCTTGCCGTTTGCATCAAGTGATGATTCTCCTGATTGATTGGGGTGAGTGCTGAGACCCTCATTTGAGGAGGGGTTTCTCCCTGACCTTACAGTTGCTAAGTCTTGCTAAGTTCCTGAGGCTGGCCTCAAATCTGTAATCCTCCTGTCTCAGCCTCCCAAGTACTGAGACTACAGGATTCCATCACCATACCCAGCTAAGAATCTTTTGTGTGTGTGTGTGTGTGTTACTGGTGATTGAACCGAAAGGCATTCTTACCTTCCAGCCACACCCCCAGCCCAATAGGGTTTTTTTGTTTTTTTTTTTTTGTTTTTTTTTGGTGGTACTGAGGATTGAACCCAAGGGCATTCTATCTCTGAGCTACACATCCAGTCCTATTTTTTTAATTCTTTATTTTGAAACAGGGTCTCACTAAATTGCAGAGGACCTTACTAAGTAGCTGAAGCTGGCCATGAACCCATTTCTCCGGTCTCAGCCTCCCAAGTACTGGGATTACAAGCGTGTGCCACCACCCCCGGCTCTCGACTTTTATTTCCTATTTGGAAACAGGTTCTCACTAGGTTGATGAGTCTCACTACTTGCTGAGGCTGTCCTTGAACCTGCGATCCTCCTGTCTCAGCCTCCCAAGTACTGGGATTAGAAGTGTGGGTCACGACGCCCGGTTTAAGAATCTATTTTTTAAAAAACTGCACAAAACAAAACGATTACATAATCGTAGGAAAATTTAAGTTAGATTTTTCTTAGGTCACAGGTTAGTGGCAGTCCAAGAAACCATGTTTCCTAATTTCCAGATGTGTTCTTTGGGAGTTGAACCTAGAGCCTCACGCATGGTAGATAAGCACTCCATCACTGAGCAAGCAGATATATTTCCAAACCTATTCAATGTGCTGCTAGGGTTGCGAACCACAAGGAAAGATCTTTTATTTCACAGGATGATTCAGCCCCATGGCCTGTCAGGAACACTGTACGCCTTCCTCATCCCTCTACAGGTGACAGGTCTGAGCTGGCAACCCGGGCGACTCACCCGCTTCAGATGCAACTCCCGGAACTTGCGCAGTCTCTGTTCGCGCTTCTGGGCGGCCAGCTCCTCGGCCGTAGTGCAGGGTTCCTCCTCCGCGCTGCCCACCGGCACCTGCTGCAAGGAGAACCGGCTTCAGGCGGGGCTCGGCTTCTCCCAGGCCCGCCCAGGCCAGGTCCGGCGGCTTCCGACAGGCCGGGTCAGGCCCCTCGGCTGCAGACCCGACCCCCCGGTGTCTACGCCTTCCAGGCCCGGCACCCAGACTCTCGCCTCCACCTCTCGCCCCTCTCTCTCCCCGGAACTCTCACCAACAAAATCCCCAGAGTGGAGCCGATGGCACTCACCTTCTCGACTTCAGTCGCAGCCGCCATTACAACTTTCCTCCCCCTACTTCCGGCAACAAGACGCACTTCCGCCAGCCTTCGGGCCGCCTCTCCCACAAAGACAAATGAGCCACAAGCCCCGCCCCTTCCTGGCGGCTTAGGAATTAAGAACCAATCCGAGCCCGCTTTAGCCGGAGAGGCTTTTGATGGGCAGGGGTGCTGCGCAGCTGCAGAAGGCGGGGAGGAGAGGCTCGGGAGGAGCTCCTGGGAGGATCGCGAAGGGCCGGCCCGGAGCGGCCCCATAGGAAGTCACCTAATTCGCTTCCTCTTTCCAAGAGCAGCACCAGCTTTCCACTCGGCACCTAGCCTGAGCAAGTCTTCTGAATTATCTTGTCTTACCTACGTCTTTAGTATTATTGACGCAATTTTAAGTCCCTTCCATAGTGTAAGATATTTTTCGTGTCTAGTCTTTGTTTTGTTTTGTTTTGGGTACTAAGGACTTAACCCCAGAAGCAGTTTAACTCCATAGTACACCCCCAGCCCGATTTTATTTTTTTATTTGTGTGTGTGTTTTACTGGGGATTGAACCCAGACGGATTCTACCTTCAAGCTACACCTCCAGCCCGATTTTATTTTTTTCTTCCCCCCGCCCCCCATTGGTGCATTGTAACATACATCTTCGCTGGGTACAAGCTGATAAAGGCATACATGCACACATTTCTCATTTAACCGATTTTTTTTTCTTGCGGTACTGGGGATTGAACTCAGGGGCATTCTACCTCTGAGCTATACCCCCAGCCCTATTTTTTATTCTTTATTTTGAAACAGGGTCTCACTAAGTTGCGGAGTTCCTCACTAGGTAGCTGGGACTGGCCGCAAACCCGGATCCTCCGGTCTCAGCCTCCCGAATGCTGGGATTACTAGCGTGCGCCACCACGCCCGGCTTCCGGTTTTATTTATTTGGAAACAGGGTCTTGCTAGGTTGAAGAAAGTCTCACTGCTTACTGAGGCTGTCCTCGAACCTACGATCCTCCTGTCTCAGCCTCCCAAGTACTGGGATTACCAGCGTGCACCACCTCACCCAGTTTCTTGTCGGTTATTAATTGCAATCTTGTTCACTCTTATGCCCCGCGGGGAAACAGCCATAATTAAGAAGTGCTAAAGTTATGATAAAGCAATAAAGTGCTGGATGTACAAGAGAAATATATAAAAATTGTTTCCTGAACTACTAATTAGATGAAAATGTAAGCTCCCAAATGTATAAAACTTAAATATCATAAGTAATTTGGAGTACTCAAAAATTAAATCTGCCGGGCAGTGGCGCACACTTTTTGAACTCAGGGGCATTCTACCTCCGAGCTATACCCCCAGCCCTATTTTTTATTCTTTATTTTGAAACCGAGTCTCACTAAGTTGCGGAGTGCCTCACTAGGTAGCTGAGGCTGGCCGCGAACCCGGATCCTCCGGTCTCAGCCTCCCGAATGCTGGGATTACAAGTGTGCGCCACCATGCCCGGCAGTGGCGCACACTTATAATCCCAGTATTTGGGAGGCTGAGACAGGAGGATCACAGGTTCAAGGCCAGCCTCGGAAATTTAGTGAAACCCTGTTTCAAAATAAAGAATAAAAAATAGGTTGGGGGTGTAGCTCGGAGGTAGAATGTCCCGGGGTTCAATCCCCAGTACCGCAAAAAAAAAAAAAAAAAAAATTAAATCTGAGTAAATGAAGAATAATCTCTTTTCTGGTTGGAAGACAATAATCACAAAAATACAGTGTCACCAAAGTATCTCAAATTAGTTTATAAATGTAATGTTATTCCCATCAGAATCTCCGGGGATAATTGTTTTTTGGAACTGGAAAATAATGGGGAAAAATCTAAAAGTCTGTGGGCTAGGGGTGTAGCTCAGTGGTACAGCACTTGCCTAGCATTTGGGAGGCCTGGAGTTCAATTCCCAGCAACACAACACAGTCTAAAAGTTCAAAAACCAGGTGTGGTGGCGCACGCTTGTAATCCCAGCATTTGGGAGGCTGAGACCAGAGAATCCAGGTTTGAGGCCAGCCTCAGCTACTTAGTGAGGCACTCCGCAACTTAGTGAGACCCTGTTTCAAAATAAAGAATAAAAAATAGGGCTGGGAGTGTAGCTCGAAGGTAGAATGCCCCTGAGTTCAATCCCCAGTACCGCAAAATAAATAAATAAATAAATAAATAAATAAATAAATAAATAAATAAAAGTTCAACACTTTGGTTGGTAAGACTTCAAAGAAACATGAGTTCTATGAAAAATTGTTCCACCCCTAGAGAAGGCAATTTAGTAATTATTTTTTTCTTTTGGTGGTGCTACTGGGGATTAAACCCAGGGGCATTCTACCTCTGAGCTACACCTCAAGCTCTGTTTATTTTTTATTTTGTAATAGGGTCTCATTAATCTGCTGAGGGCCTTATTAACTTGCTGAGGCTGGCCTCGAACCTACAATCCTCCTGACTCAGCCTCCCAAGTATTGGGATTACAGGCATTCACTAGCACTCCTAGCTTCAATTTGGTAATATGTATAAAAATTACAAAGGCATTTATAGGAATTCATTCTACAGGTACAATTGCACAGGTATACTGACTTGTGAGGTTATTTCTGCTTTTATTTTATGGTAATAGCAAAAATAAATGGAAACAAAGCCGGGCGTGGTGGCGCACGCTTGTAATCCCAGCATTCGGGAGGCTGAGACCGCAGGATCCGGGTTCGAGGCCAGCCTCAGCTACCTAGTGAGGCACTCCGCAACTTAGTGAGACTCGGTTTCAAAATAAAGAATAAAAAAAAATAGGGCTGGGGGTATAGCTCGGAGGTAGAACCCCCTGAGTTCAATCCCCAGTACCGCAAAAAAAAAAAAAAAAAAAAAAAAAAAAAAAAAAAAAAAAAAAAAAAAAAAAAAAAAAAATGGAAACAAATGTCTGTCAGAAGTCTGGTTAAATAAAGCTCTTCACTGGAATGCTTTAAAGCAAAAGAAAAAAGTGGGGGCAGCTCTCTGTATACTTATTTAGAAAGATCTCCAAAGTGCAGAATTACATAGTATGCTATACAGAGATAATGGGTAGGGTCAGGTTTATTAGGTGTGTGTGGGGGCGGGGGTAGTGGTACTGGGATTGAACCTAGAGGCATTCTATCTCCAAGTTACAACCCCAGCCCTATTTTACTTTATTTTTTTATTTTATTTTATTTTTATTTTGTGGTACTAGGTATAGAACCCAGGGGCATTCTAATCTACCTCTGGGCTACACCCCCAGTCCTATTTTTTATTCTTTATTTTGAAACAGGGTCTCACTAAGTTGCGAAGTGTCTCACTATGTAGCTGAGGCTGGCCTCGAGCCTGGATCCTCCTGTTTCAGGCTCCCAAGTACTGAGATTACAAGCATGCACCACCACGCCTGGCTCCCAGACCTATTTTTGATTCTTTATTTCCAAAAAGGGTCTCACTAAGTTGCAAGGGCCTAAATAGCTGAGGCTGGCCTTGAACCTCCTGTCTCAGCCTCCCAAGAACTGGGATTACAAGTATGTGCCACCAAACCAGGCCCTATTTTTATTTTTGAAACAGGGTCTCAGTACTTGCTGAGGGTGTCCTCAAACCTGTCTCAGCCTCCCATGTACTGAGATTACAGGCATGCACCACTATGCCCAGTTTAGGAATATATTTTTGTTTTGCATAAAGAAACTAGGCAGGATAAAAAATTAAAATATGTGTTAATTTGTTGGGGGGTAGGAGGAGGGGATTAATTCAGAACCCATAAAATTTTCCTGTACGAAGAAAGATATGTCCTGGGGAAGTCACCTCCTATCTTTAGTGTAATTAACATTAACCATCCTGAAGTGGGAAGGGAGGAAATAGAAGAGTTAAACAAGCCCAAAGTGCTTTGTTTTGCTGGAATGTTTTCCCTGTTCAGTTTTACTTATTTCCATGGTGCTGGGGATCAAATTCAGGGCCTTTAGCCTGGCATGGTGGCACATACTTATAATCCCAGTACTTGGGAGGCTGAGACTGGGGAATCACAGGTTCGCAGCCAGCCTCAGCTACTTAGTGAGGTCCTCCGCAACTAAGGGAGACTCTGTTTCAAAATAAAGGATGAAAAATAGGACTGGGGCATAGCCTGGAGGTAGAATGCCCCTGGGTTCAATCCCTGGTACCTCAAGAAAAAAAAAAAAAATTCAGGGCCTTTAGCCACTAGACTACATCTCCAGCCCTTCCCTCATGATTTTTGTTTTTTGGGGTTTTTTTGCGGTACTGGGGATTGAACTCAGGGGCATTCTACCTCCGAGCTATAACCCCAGCCCTATTTTTTATTCTTTACTTTGAAACCGAATGTCACTAAGTTTCGGAGTGCCTCACTAGGTAGCTGAGGCTGGCCGCGAACCCGGATCCTCCGGTCTCAGCCTCCCGAACCCTCATGTTTTAATGTGAATCTGGGTTATTTCCCAAACTTCAGATCTGACAGTAATGCTAATTTATTAATTAAAACTAGCTGGGGGCAGTGGTGCACACCTGTAATCCCAGTACTTGAGAGGCTGAGACAGGAGGATCACAAGTTCTCCAGGCTAGTCTCAACTCAGCAAAACCCTGGACAACTTAGTAAGACTGTCAAAAAAAAAAGGTTGGGCATGGTGGCACTCACCTGTGATCCCAGTACTTGGGAGGCTGAGACAGGAACTTGGCGAGAAGCAACTTGGCGAGACCATTTCTTTTTTTTTTTTTTTTTTTTTTGCGTTAACCTCTTGCGATCTTTAATCTTCTTTCCTCAACTCCTAAACTTCCCCCCACCCCTACTTCTTCGACAGAAGGCCCACATTGGGCGCCTCACACCAAGAACCTTTAGTTTTCTCTACTATTTGGTGGTTCTCATGCCACTCTTGGCTTCAGTGAGCCAATGAAAATCTGGTGAGACCATTTCAAATGAAGCTGGAGAGAGCCGGGCTTGGTGGGGCACACGTATAATCCCAGTATTTGGGAGGTTGAGACAGAAGGATCAATTTCGCACCCAGCCTCAGCAACTTGTGAGGCCCTGTTTCAAAATAAAGAATATAAAATAGGGCTGTGGGTGTAGCTCAGAGGTAAAATGCCCCTGGGTTCAACCCCCAGTACCACAAAAAGAAAGAAAAAAGGCTGGAAGTATAACTTGAAGAAAAAAAAAAAAAGGCTGTGAGTATAACTTGAAGTTAGAATGCCCCCTGGTTTCAGTCCCCAGTACCCTATTAAGTAAAGTAATATTCAGTGTACTGTGAATAGAGAAATTGTTATTATAGTGATAGAATGAGGCAGATCTATACTGATATGAAAAGGTCACAATTTATACAGAAAGATTTATATAGGCCTAGGGGAAAAAAAGGAACCAGAAAGTACACATTACAATGAATGCAAGTGGAAGAGGCGGGTAATTTTTGTTTTTTCATAGTCTGAGAATTGAATAAGCAGGCTGTGGGAAATCCACATTTGCTGTCTTAAGTATTGTGAAGTTTCCCTTTCGGGACCTTAATCTTTAGGCCAATTAACTTCTGAAGAACTGACTGGTGCACAGCTTGATGTTGGGAGGTAGAATGCCTGAGTTCAATCCCTAGTGTCCCCCTTCCCCCCAAAAAAATTGACAAACTGGCCCAAGCCTGTAATCTCTATAGCTTAGGAAGCTGAAACAGGAGGACCACAGGTTCAAGGACACCCTCAGAAAGTAATGAGACTCATCTAGTGAGACCGCATTTCCAAATAAAATCGGGCTGGGGCTATAGCTCAAAGGTAGAATGCCTCTGGGTTCAATCCCCAATACTACAAAAAAAAATAAATGTATTGACAAAAACTACAAGAATAATCAATTTAGACCAGCTAAATCTTCTAGTTCACAGTAAATTTTTTTTTTTTTTTTTTTTTTTTTGCGGTACTGGGGATTGAACTCAGGGGCATCTACCCTCGAGCTATACCCCTAGCCCTATTTTTTATTCTTTATTTTGAAACAGGGTCTAAGTTGCGGAGCGCCTCACTAGGTAGCTGAGGCTGGCCTCGAACCCAGATCCTCTGGTCTCAGCCTCCCAAACGCTAGGATTACAAGCATGCGCCACCATGCCCGGCAAGTATATATAATCTTAAAAGTGAACGTTATAAACTGGGCGCATGCTTGTAATCCCAGCATTCTGGAGGCTCAGACCGTAGGATCCGGGTTCATGGCCAGCCTCAGCTACCTAGTGAAGCACTCCGCAACTTAGTGAGACTCGATTTCAAAATAATAAAAAATAGGGCTGAGGGTATAGCTCAGAGGTAGAACACCCCTAAGTTCAATCCCCAGTACCGCAAAAAAAAAAAAAAAGATTATATATACTTAAGGTCCTTTCTCCAGCTATAGTACCATTAATGAATTTCAAAACTATTAGTATTAGAGCCAGGCGTGGTGGCACACGCTTGTAATCCCAGCATTCGGGAGGCTGAGACGGGAGGATCCGGGTTCGAGGCCAGCCTCAGCTACCTAGTGAGGCACTCTGCAACCTAGTGAGACCCGGTTTCAAAATAAAGAATAAAAAATAGGGCTGGGGGTATAGCTCAGAGGTAGAATGTCCCTGAGCTCAATCCCCAGTACCGCAAAAAAAAAAAAAACTATTAGTATTAGGACATGATAGATTGGGAGGCTTGAACAGGGGGACCACAGGTTGAAGGCCAGTGATGTAACTTAGGCAGGACTGTTTCACAATAAAAAAATAAATAAGGCTGAGGATTTTTACTCAGAGGTAAAATGCCCCTGGGTTCAAGCCCTCGTACCCCCCACCCCCCGAGTTGCTAATTTAGTAGCTCTAGGGTGAAAATTTGGGTGGGTTTTTTTTTTTTTTTTTTTTTTGATGGTACTGAAAATGGAACCCAAGGGCATTCTACCTCTGAGCTATACCCTTAGCCCCATTTTATTCTTTTATTTTGAAACAAGGTCTCATGGTAAGTTGTGGAGGGCCCAAATTCCCAAGGCTGGCTGTGAACCTTCAATCCTGTTCTGTGGTAGCCTCCCAAGTACTGGGATTACAAAGTGTGCCACCACACTCAGCTGATATTCAGCATTTCTTAGACAACTCCCAGGTAAGGCCAATGAGCTCTATGTTGTTAATCCTTGACCTAGATTTGGGATGAGCAAGGCTTTCTGGCCTCTCTTCCTCCCCTTCTTTGCCCTGCCCACCTTACCCTGTTACCCTGCTTCTTCTCTTACCAGTAGCCTCCCTCCCATCTCACCCTACCAGGGTCCCACAGTGACCTCTCTTCTCCTGGATCTCTCCTCAGCCTAGTACCTGCCTTATGGGTGTGAAGACATTCCCTGGGCCACAGGACTCCTGCCTCATACCTCCTTGCCCCCTCCCAACCCACCACACACAACCTCCATCAAGGCTTCAAAGACCCATGAGGGAATACATACCAATAAAGACAAATAATAAAAACATTTTATTTAATATATAAAATACAGAGTTCACAATGTTTCTTACAAATTTCACTTCTACATAACAGATATTATACAATATTTACAAGTATTTACAAGACTCCCACCTGTATGTAATTGCTGGTCCATTTGTGCTCTTGTTTCTTCAAGAGAAACCTAAAATGTTAATATTTTCCTACTAAGTATTTGTATCTTTGTGTTAATTCCAACGATACCACTAAATGACTCAAAAGGGCACGATGCTAGAAACAGTAACTTGCAATAAAGTGCAGTTTTAGGCAACTTTAGCCATTAGTTTCCTTCTTTCAGATAGGTACCCATAATCCATAGGGACTTTTTTTCTTATCTATTTTTGGTGATCCTGAAGATACTTCCTCTGCAGCAGTTTTAGCTGTTTTCTGTATTGGTTTTGCTACTGTATTCTGTAAGACAATAAATTAAAAGTCAGTTTCCCACACCCATTGCAGATATTTAATATATTTGCTTTCAAAATACTTATCAACTAAATACAAGTTGTGAACCTCATGCTGAGACCAGAGGATCCAGATTCTTAGCCAGCCTCAGCTACGTAAGTGAGGCCCTCTGCAACTTAGTGAGACACTGTTTCAAAATAAAGCATAAAAAAAACTGGGCTGGGGGTATAGCTCAGAGGTAGAATGCCCCTGGGTTCAGCCCCCAGTGCTGTTAAAAAAAAAAAAAAAAGTGGCATAAAAAAGCAGGCGTAGTAGTGGGACATCTATAATCCCAGTATTCAGGGAAGTGGAGACATGAGGGTCACAGGTTTGAGGCCACTTTCAGCATCTTACTGAGAACCTGTTTCTAAATAAAAAGGGCTGGGGGGTAGTAGCTCAGTCAAAGAATGCCCTGGGTTCAACTCTCAGTACCAAAATAAAATTAGGGCCAGGGTATAGCTCAGAGGCAGAATGCCCTAGGTACAATAACTAGAATCAAAAGTGCCATAAAAATAAATTATTTAGAAAGAGGCTTGGCAGGCCCCAAGTCAACACAAAGATAAATGAAAAATAAAAGCCTACACAATGCAAGTAACATTCTAAACCCAATTTCTAAGTGATCAGATATACTTACATTAGAGCTAAAAGTTATGTTTTTCTGCTGGGAAGATTTTTCATTCAGATTTTTAGTTTCATCTTCAGTCAGCTTTTCCGACAGCTAGACAGGTAAGAAAAAGAATTTTTTTAAAAAAAATATTCCCTTGGTTTATAAGTACCATATTAAAAGCAACTCAATTGTATGTAAATTTAGTTGTAGATACAAATCAAGTTGATTTTAACACCACATGGTTAACAGCCTACACAGAAAACTGCTCTGTGCAGACCAACTGTATATAAATTTAGTTGTAGACTCAAATTGAATGTAACACCACATAATTAGCCTCCAAAAAAAAAAAAAAAACTGCTGAGTGTTTCATATAGCAAAACTGATTGAATGGTTGTCTAATGGCGCATTTCCCCATACGTATTTCCCTGATACAAATCCAAGTAACTTTTAAAAGTAAAGTCATACTAGAAAATGCCTAGTTTCAAGCAACAACAGCATTTGCCAGTTGTGGGCCTAATTGTCTGAACAAGTAACTCAACTAAGAACTTACTTGTCTAATAATACTATGCAAAACCACAACTGGGTCCCAAAGACAGGTTCATGTAGACAGGTTATCTTTACTTAACTGATTTTCATCAATTTCTACCTTAAATCTTTAAAGCTATCAATTTTAAGTTTTAGATTTCACATAAGTAACTTAGTACAGTGCAATTTGACAATGCACATCCTGCACATTTCTGGAGAATTTTAATAAACTTATCTGCAAGTGAAGCAGGCCTCCTCTTCTGTAATCTCTCAAAACATCTGGAATATATTGCATATATTATGAATGGGACATCTATACCACAGATGCCCCACCATTACAAAGTGCACCTTTGCTTTACTTAAAAAAATTGTCTTTAATATCTTATACAAATGGTCACCTGTCCCAAACTAGCATGCACATGGTACTACAAACACAAAACTAAACTTTTAGTGTGTGAACATAAACCTTAGTTAAATCTCTGATGCTTTAGGCCATGTACCAATTACCAACAGATTTTCTTCATCATTGTCTGGAGACCACATTCATGATTTCTATAAGACAGAAATAAAGCAGATAAACTATACTGTATGTCGAATACAGAATTGTGGGGACATAATGTTGCAAATGAAAGCTACAAAAGACAGAAAAAGAAAAAAGTTTTCAATCAAGGAAAACTGCCGGGCGTGTGCAGCATTTAGGAGGCTGAGACCAGAGGATCCAGGTTCGTGGCCAGCCTCAGCTACTTAGTAAGGCCCTGTTTCAAAATAAAGAATAAAGAATAAAAAATCGGGCTGGGGATGTAGCTCGAAGGTAAAATGCCTCTGGGTTCAATCCCCAGTACCACCCCCCCCCAAAAAAAATGGGGCTGGGGGTACAGTTCGGAGGTAGAATGCCCGAGTTCAATCCCCAGTACCGCGCAAAAAAAAAAAAAAAAAAAACTTAGCCCAGCGTGATGGCACATGCTTGTAATCCCAGTACTTGGGAGGCTGAGACCAGAGGATCCAGGTTTTCGGCCAGCCTCCGATACTTAGTGAGGCCCTCCGAAACTTAGACCCTGTTTCAACACAAAAAGAATAAAAAATCGGACTGGAGATATAGCTCAGAAGTAGAAAATCGACTGGGCATATAGCTCAGAGGTAGACTATGTCTGGGTTCAATCCCCAGTACCACACACACACACAAAAAAGAAACCACCGAAGTACCAGTAACAATATATTCATCGTGTTATGAAAAAAAATACCAACTGAAAATAAAAATCATTATCTCCCAATTTCATGGGTGTGACAATGTCTAGCACTGTCAGATCTCCTATTTTGTTACTGGCAAATTATATATAGCTAGACTTTCCAAGTGTAGTCTTAGGTAAGTAAAAATAGCTAATCAGGTCTTTCTGGCAGTAGCTTTCTGAAGATCTTGTTCTGATAAACTTAGAACACTTACCTCCAACTTTGCAGCATTACTTGATGCAGATGTTCCATGACTGGTTTCTTTAGCTACAGGAACAGTTCTGAGACTAGCTGGCAAATCAAAGTTGGTTGTTCCTAAAGCTTTCGCTGCATTGGCTTTTGCTATTTCTAACAGCTCCATCCGATCTAAAAAAGGTAACAAGATACTCTTTAATACTAAAGCAGTTCAAGGACAGGGAACAATCATAAGCTTGTGTTTTACTTGAAACATTTTTAATGCCTCACATGTAAAAATATAAGGTAAACAAAATTCTCTACCTCTTTTTTGGCTAAAGAAAAAGCATTCTTGTGGGGCATGCCTATAATCCCAGTACTTGGGATACTGAGGCAGGAATATCACAAATTCAGAGACAGCCTCAGCAAGTAGTGAGATTCTCAATCTCCTGAGAACCTATTTCAAAATAAAAATAGGGCTGGGAGTGTAGCTTCTAAGTACTTCTAAGCTTCTAAAAGTAGCTTCTAAGCCTTGAGTTCAATCCCCGGTACAAAAAAAAAAATCCTTAATTACCTCAATTATTAAAATATTTTTCTGACCAGCCTTAACTTCATTGTATCTCTTTAAACATTTTTTCAGTTTTTCCTACCCCTAATTACTAATATCCCTATTCATCTTCCTTAAGTATTCCTACACAATTTCCATTTCCTAATCCCACCCATCCAGTGTACTTTTGTTCAGTAATACAGTTAATTTATAAATGGTGTTTTGACCCGTTTCTTCCCATTTAGTAGCTAATTTGAAAGCTTGAAATAAATCATTAACTTTTTTTTTGGGGGGGGGGGCTCCTGGGGATTGAACCCAGGTGCATTCTACCTCCAAGCTACACTCCACCACACATATAATATATATATATTTTTTGTAATAGGACCTCACTAGTAAGTTGCTGAAACTGGCCATCCTCCAGTCCCAGCCTCCCAGGCATTGATATTACAGGTGTGTGCCACCACACCTGGCAAGTCATTAATGTTTAAAAGATGCATATGCTTGTAATCCCAGTACTTGGGAGGCTAAGACAGGATAATCACAGGTTCAAAGCCAGACAGTGCAGCAACTTAACCACTCGGCAACCTAGTAAGACCCTATTTCCAAATATATGTAAGATATAAAAGGCTATAATGACAACTGTAAGCTGCTAGGGAAAAGGGTTTCCTCCAACTGGAGCCATTAATGCCCGAGTTGGACTTTGACCCCATGGGGAAAGAATGTTGTCCATAGAAATACTAGACGTCTAAATAAGTTGTTTTTTTTTTTTTTGGTACTGGGGATTGAACCCAGGGGCATTCCACCTCCGACCTACACCCCGCCCCCCCGCCCTATTTTATTTTGAAACAGGGTCTAAGTTGCCAGAGGACCTAAGTAGCTGAAGCTGGCCACGAACCTGAGATCCTGTCTCAGCCTCCCAAACTAAGTTAAAATTTTAACTACTATACAGCTAAGATTCTCCCTTTCCCTTACTCCAACAAAAAAGATTCGGATTTCTGGCACAAAATATTGGAACTACAGTGGCAACTTTGGATCCCTATTCTTCACATACTCTGTCGCCAAGTTAACTGAGCTAATATTAACACAAACGTCCCACCTTTTTCACTTAAGCGAAAGGGAGTTCGGCTCCGAGACCTCGTTCTGGATCTCTCCCTCCATCTGCTGTGCTCCTCCGGGTACACTGTGCGACCAAAGCCATAATAGCGCCGCCCCCGCGTGATCGCGTAATACGACCTTCGGTAAGACGACCTTCCCCGGGAACGCGACCTGCTCCGGGATCGGTAAGGCGAAGGAGACCGGTAATACCGCCGGGGCTGCCCGTAGCGCCTCTCCCGGTACCGGCGGCTGCGGGACCGCGACCGGCTCCGCGAGTAAGACCGCGAGTAGCGCCGGTACTTCCGCTGGTGGCGCCTCCTAGACCGGGACCTTGACCGGTAATGCCTCCGGGACCCGCTCCGACTCCTGGAGGAAGAGCGGCTCGAGGCGCGGGAGTCGGAACGGTAACTTCTGGAATAGGAGCGGCTCCGGGAACGCGAAGACAGCCGGCTGGACTGGCCCGACCGCGAGGTCGAAGGGGAGTCCTTCTGCGGCGAGCCGGGCCACATGTCGTTCACGTAGTTGGACATCTTCGACTGCGGCTTTAGCCTTCCTTTTCGTTATAAAAGAAGTTTCCGCAAACGGAACAATCTAGAAACAAGGAACAAACAAGTCAGTCAGGCCCCGGAAGTGGAGCTGGGCGGGCGGCCCAGGGAGGCGGTGCGCCGGGGTGGAGAAGGGCACCGCCCGGCGCCAGAGGCCGCCGCTCCCAGTCGCGGCCCTCCGCCCGCGCCCCGCACCTTTCCAGTCACTCACCCCCGAGTCCGGCCCCGTCACCAGAAACTCACCGCAATACGCGACGCCGCGCCCTGGACAGAGAGAAAGGCCCAACGGACGCCTCCCTCGTCAAGAAGAGGACGCAGAGGCCCTTCACGAAAGAACGCCAGGACACAGAGACAGTAGCCACCACCTCTGAAGTCCGGACGCCAACTGGGCCGGGCTGAGACGGAGGCGTCGAAAATACTCGAAGCTGATGCCCGGAGCATGCGCAGAGACGCAGAGACGTTGGCGCGGTGGGCGTGGCTCTCCTCTTGCCCAACCACCGCTCAGTCTCGTCTCGGCGCCCCGCCCACCGCCTCGAGCCAACGCCTCCAGGGTGCGCATGCGCGACCCGCCCGGGCGAAAGGACCACATCCGGGTACACCGCGGCCGACGTTTTGTTTTTGAGCGAATAGCCATAGGGACCCGGTCTCCTGGAAACTGGGGTTTTTTATCAAAGTGACGGGAAAAAGGTTGCTAAAAAAGGGACCCTGTCTGGGACCTGGGTCCACCCAGGCTAGGGGTGTAGCTCTGGATTCAATCCCTAATACCACAATAAATATTTTTTTTAAAAAAACTGGGGTGAGCCGGGCGTGGTGGCGCACGCTTGTAATCCCAGCATTCAGGAGGCTGAGACCAGAGGATCCGGGTTCGCGGCCAGCCTCAGCTACCTAGTGAGGCACTCCGCAACTTAGTGAGACTCGGTTTCAAAATAAAGAATAAAAAATAGGGCTGGGGGTATAGCTCGGAGGTAGAATGCCTCTGAGTTCAATCCACAGTACCACAAAAAAAAAACAAAAAAAAAAAAACTGGGGTGTATGTAGCTAGGAAGTTCAATCCCCAGCACCGCGCGCGCGCGCGCACACACACATACACACACCACACACAGTCCAGCCATGGGTAGCACACTGACAGGACATAGGATATAGAATATATAGAAGTGGGGAGAGCCCAGAGTCAACAATACAGAAAAGGACTGAAACCCCAGCCACACCCAGAATTTGGTAGACCCCTCTTCAAGCAGCATCAAATCCATCTCTTTCCGCTTCAAAGTCATGGAGCAGGACGATGTCCTCGGTAGGTGATGTGCTCTCTGACCATCCTGGGACGCAGCAGGAACAAGACACCCAGGGACCCCTTCAAGGTTCTTTGCAAGCGCTGCATGGAAGGGCATGGAGGCCCCAGAGAGAGAGAGAGAGAGAGAGAGAGAGAGAGAGAGAGAGAGGAGAGAGGAGAGAGGAGAGAG
>PVLC010027229.1:0-22052 GCA_004027655.1 Graphiurus murinus
AAAACAAAAAAAAAAAAAAAAAAAAAAAAAAAAAAAAATACCATCAGGGTCACATTAAACATACAACTGCATATTGGCTCTTGCTTCCAATTAGAATGTAAGCTCCACAGTAAAGTGTCTGTAATTTCTAAATTTATTTTATTTTATTTTTGGTACTGGGAATTAAATCCAGGGGCATTCTACTTCTGAGCTACACCCCAGCCCTATTTTCTTCTTTTTTTTTTGGTACTAGGGGATTGAACCTAGAGGCATTCTACCTCCAAGCTATGCCTCCAGTCTGATTTTATTTCTTTATTTGGAAACAGTCTCACTAGGTTTCTGAGAATCTCGCTATGTTGCTGAGGCTGGCTTTCAACCAGCTATCCTCCTGCCTCAGCCTCCAAAGTACTGGGATTAAAAGCGTATACCAAAGCCAGGCACGGTGGTGCACGCTTGTAATCCCAGCATTTGGGAGGCTGAGACTGGAGGATCCAGGTTCACGGCCAGCCTCAGCTGATTAGTGAGGCCCTCCGCAACTTAGTGAGACCCTGTTTCAAAAATAAAGAATAAAAAAATAGGGCTGGGGCTGTAGCTCGAAGGAAGCATGCCCCCAGGTTCCATCCCCAGTACCGCAAACAAACAAACAAACATAGAAACAAACAAAAAGCATGCACCACCACTCTTGGCATTTTTTTTTTTTTTGCAGTACCGGGGATTGAACTCAGGGGCATTCTACCTCCGAGCTACACCCCCAGCCCTATTTTTTATTCTTTTATTTTTGAAACACGGTCTCACTAAGTTGCTGAGAGCCTCACTAAGTACCTGAGGTTAGCCGCGAACCTGCGATCCTCTTGTCTCAGCTTCCCAAGTACTGGGATTACAAGTGTGCACCACCACATCTGGCTTTATAAACTTATTGGTGCGAAAGTGTCTATTTTATTCATTGCTGTATCTCCTGATATAGGGGACAGATTCTAGGTCATCAGACGCCAGGCCTTGGAAAATGCCCAATCCATGGTAGGAGCTCACTGAACACTTGCTGAATCAGTGAATAACCAACCAATTAAAAATACTTCAAATAGCCTCATAAGGGAACATATTCAACAAAGAACCGAATTAAACATAGGCAATTAAATATCTTTTCAAGTTGTGATATGAATCACTGTGAACAAGAATCACTGTGTTCCAGTCAGAAGTCTCTTTTCAAGTGAATTTCACAAACCCACCTGTTAGAAAATCCTGAATAGCAGCAATGAGTGGTTCCCCATTCCTTGGGGTTACCAGATTTGCTTTAGTCTAAAGGAAAAATAAGCAGAATAAGTTAATAAATCTGAAGATCTGCATCACAAGGTTTCCAAACTGTGAACAAATAAAGAATAGCAGGAAGAAAAGACATGTTATTCCAGAGGCCATCCTTAATCCTAATTTTGTCATTCACTCCCAGTTGCTGTGGTTGGTTCAGAATTCTGTAAAGAATTCTACACACATAGCTGGGTGTGATGGCACATGCCTATAATCCCAGTACATGGGAGGCTGACACAGGAGGATCACAGTTTCATGGCCAGCCTCTTTAACTTAGTGAGACCCTGTTTTAAAATAAACAGAAGCTGGGTGTGGTGGCACACGATTGTAATCCCAGCATTTGGGAGGCTGAGACCGGAGGATCTGGGTTGGAGGCCAGCCTCAGCTACCTAGTGAGGCACTCCACAACTTAGTGAGACTCGGTTTCAAAATAAAGAATAAAAGATAGGGCTGGGAGTATAGCTTGAAGGTAGAATGCCCCTGAGTTCAATCCCCAGTACCGCAAAAAAAAGAAAAAGACAAAGAAATGGAAAAGTACTGGAGGTACAGCTCAGTGGTAGAGGGTCCCTGGATTTCATCCCCAGTACTGGGGGAGAAAATTCTACACACTTCTCCTTGTTGAGACATTAAGTTTTAACAATAATCAATTCAACAATAGAATTTAATTCTATAGAGCTGGGGATGTAGCTCAGTGGTAGAGCACTTGTCTGGCAGGCTTGAGGCTCTGGGCTCCATCCCTAGCACTGTGAAAAGAAAAAGGGTGCTGGGGGGCTCTGTGTATCAGAGTGAGTGTTCTACTCTTGATCTCTTGATGTACTCTCCTGCTCTCCTCACTTCTGATTAGAGAACCTCTCTGAAGGCACATGATCTGGAGGCAGAAGTAGAGGGGATGGGGTGGAGTTTTATGTATTTTGGAAAAATCTCCTAGGTAATTTGGGCCAACACCCAGGCTAAAGCCTTACTACCGTTACTGAGACTTACTACCCTTATTGAGAACTGCTAAGTCAGAATGGTAGATAACGAATTTTCTTCCATGAAACTGCAGGGATTTGTTCAGATGGTAACTAAGGGTTCTTCCATCCCCTATAACAGGAACCTGTGTTTTACTGTTGTCATTTAGGGGCGAGTACTGAGAATTAAACCAGGAGTGTTCTATCTCCAAGCAATACCCTCACCTCTTTTTATATTTTATTTTGAAAATGGTTCTCACTAAGTTGCTGAGACTGGTCTGACTGCAACTGTCTCAGTTTCCCAAGTAATGGGATTATAGGTGTGTACCACCATGCCTGGCTTATTGTTGTCATTTTTAATTAATTAATTAACTTTTTTTTTTTTTTTTGGCACTGAAGAATCAGCCCAGGGGCATTCTACTTCTGAGCTATACCCCAGTACTTTTAATTTTTTACTTTGAAACAGGGTCTTGCTAAGCTGATGAGGATCTCATCAAGTTACTGAAGATGGCCTTGAACATGTGATGCTTCCCTCAGCCTCCCAAGTACTGGGATTATAGGCGTGTGCCACCATATCTGGCTAATGTCATTTTCAATCAATGAAATATATTATTGTAACCAAATACCCATGTTATGGATCCATAAAGGCAAAGTCAATGTTGAAGTCTCACTGGCTGACTAAA
Source organism: Graphiurus murinus (assembly GCA_004027655.1). Classification (NCBI taxonomy): domain Eukaryota; kingdom Metazoa; phylum Chordata; class Mammalia; order Rodentia; family Gliridae; genus Graphiurus; species Graphiurus murinus. The sequence goes on from PVLC010027229.1 coordinate 2,915, forward strand.
AGTGGTGGCTACTGTCCCTAGAAACAGTGTAAACATTATTTCTTATTATACAAACAATATATATTCATTATACAAAAAAATCTACAAAAATAAGCAGGGCATGGTAGCGTATGCTGGTAATCTCAGTACTTCAGTACTTGGGAGGTTGAGACCGGAGGATCCAGGTTCACGGCCAGCCTCAGCTACTTAGTGAGGCTCTCTGCAACTTAGTGAGACTCAATTTCAAAATAAAGAATAAAAAATAGGGCTGGGGGTGTAGCTCGGAGGTAGAATGCCCCTGAGTTCAATCCCCAGTACTGCAAAAAACAAAACAAAAAAACCCTACAAAAACAGACAAGTCAAAGCCCTTAAACTATGAAGGGAATACTAACAGCCTAAACCAAAATAGAAGTGTCACAAAAAAATGGTAATAAGTGGTTGCTGGGATGTGGCTCAGTGGTGGAGTGTTTGCCTGGCACACTTGTCAGGTCTTGGGTTCCATACCCAGCACCATAAAACAACAGAAAATAACAAGTTAAAAAAAAAAAAAAAAAGAAGGAAATGGCATAAAGTGGTAGTAGTTTTGGAGGTGGGAACATTTATAACCATAAGACATAGCAGTTTATAATAGAGAAAACTGGAACACTGAAAAAAAAAAGAAAGCCCGAAGCTCCAATAACTCAACGGTAGAGGACCGTTAGTCTGGGAGGGCAGAGCTCTGCATGCAGGCACCGTGTCCCACTGTGCTATGTAGTGTTCAGGAGTGAAAAGCACAAACAGTACAGCAGGCAGAGCCCAGGTATGTGCTCCCTAAGGGCAGCAACAAGTTGTGCTCATCATGGAACCCCTGTAGCTCAATATGGAGATGCCTTAGCCACATGCAAAATAAGATAATGGTAAGAGTCATTACAAAATGACTATCCTTTAAGATGACAAGGAAGCATGTAATATACTTTAGTAGGAAGGTTTCCATTTAGAATGTTGAATAACATGTACTGGTGCATAAAGAATCTTCAGCTATTAGAAAATCCACCTACATCGGACATCATCTTCCCCTGAAACTCAGTATTGGCATTACTACACTCTTATCTTTTCATAGCTGGTCCTCTCGTATATATATTTTTTTGTCCCAGGAATCCAGATTATAGTTCCGAAAATATCCCTGGTCCTCAATAAACACCTGGTAAGAGTCATTAATTCACTTACATACTATAATTTCCAAAGGAGATTGTTCAAAGACTCAAATGAAATAAACGAATAAAACAGATGACACACACAGGCAGTTTGGGAGTGTTAAGAACAAGGCTGGGCGTGGTGGCACACGCTTGTAATCCCAGCATTCGGGAGGCTGAGACCGGAGGATTCGGGTTCGTGGCCAGCCTCAGCTACCTAGTGAGCCACTCCGCAACTTAGTGAGACTCGGTTTCAAAATAAAAAATAAAAAATAGGACTGGGGGTATAGCTCGGAGGTAGAATGCCCCTGAGTTCAATCCCCAGTACCGCAAAAAAAAAAAAAAAAAAAAAAAAGAACAGAAAGAGCAGCATCTCTGGCATTGCTGGTCATGGCAGTGTTTTCATATGGGGCCTGCTCCCTTTCCCCTCCTTCCCAGGAGCTGTTGCACAAAAGTGGTCAACACTGCCCTACGTACCCCCATCAGAACAAGGGCTTCTGCTTTCGCTTCTTCTGTCTGAGGAAGATGAAGGTTCATTTCATCGCCATCAAAGTCCGCATTGTAGGGGGTACAGACACACTCATTAAATCTGAAGGTCCGGTGGGGCTTGACCCTGGCCTGAGGAACAAAAAAACAAAACAGAAAAAGCACATAAGCACACATTCAAAAGTTTCTCGAAACATTAAAACATGGTTTCTGAAAAACTGGACACTTTGGATTAAGGAAATAAATTTTTCTTTTTTTTGCGGTACTGGGGGTTGAACTCAGGGGCATTCTACTTCCAAGGTATACCACCAGCCCTATTTTTTTAATTCTTTATTTTGAAACAGGGTCTCACTAAGTTGCAGCGGGCCTCACTAGGTAGCTGAGGCTGGCTGTGAACCCAGATCCTCCGGTCTCAGCCTCCCAAATGCTGGGATTACAAGGATGCGCCATCATGCCTGGCTAGCAAATAAATTTTTAATATATCTTGTGGATTCACTGAAGAAACTAGGTAAGATCAAAACAAATCAGTAAAGTCAGGCATGATAGCACATGCCTGTATCTCCAGGACTTGGGAGGCTGAGATAGGAGAATTGCAGGTTTGAGACCAGCCTGGACAACTTAGTGAGACTCTGTTTCAAAGTAAAAAATAAGCCAGGTGTGATGATGTGCACCTATAATCCTAGTACTTGGGATGCGGAGACAGGAGGATTGCAGGTTCGAAGCAACTTTGTGAGGGTCTCTGCAACTCAGTGATAAACTGTTTCAAATAAAAAATAAAATAGGGCTATGGGTATAGTGCAGAGGTAGAATGCCCCTGAGTTCCATCCCCAGGTCCACAAAATAAAGTAAAATAAAATAACAATTAAAATGGGTTGTAGCCGGGCGTGGTGGCGCATGCTTGTAATCCCAGGAAATATCAACATGAGAATCAATGTGAACAGCTCCCACTGGCAAGGATGTCATGATTTCGAGTACTGAAATCATTAATGTAGCCAGGTACTGGGAACCAGCTTTTCAGGAGGCTAAAGCAGGAGGATTCCCAGACTGAGCCTAAGCTGGCAACTTAGCAAGATCCTGTCTCAACAAAACAAAACAAAACAGAAGTTGAGTCCCTAACCATAGCATAACTAAACTTGGGACAGCCAGACCACATGTGCCCCCTCAAGTAAGCCAGGAAGAAGTAGCCTGCATGACTATTTTTGCCAAAAAGTTGAATCTGAATCTGGTCATGTCTTCAGACTAACTTCCAACTTAAAGGAATAATAGAATGAAGAAACACTTCATATCTACAGGCAAATTAAGAACATGGGATATTCTTCAGAACAAGATCCTCGAACCCAGATCCTCCAGTATCAGCCTCTCCAAGTACTGGAGTTACAAGCGTGTGCCACCACGCCCAGCTTCAAATTTTTCTACTTGTGTGTATATTTAAAAAATCTCAAGCCAGGCGTGGTGGCTGAGGCTGGCTTCAAACCTGTGATCCTCTTGTCTCAGCCTTTCAAGTACTAAGATTACAGAAATGTTCCACGATGCCTGGCTGGCTTTGGGGCATTTTAAGTAGAAATTTGTTTGCTTGAGATTCTTAATCCTATTTTTTATTCTTTATTTTGAAACAGGGTCTCACTTAGCAAGACTCTGTTTCCAAATATAAAATACAATAGGAGCCGGGCGTGGTGGTGCACGTTTGTAATCCCAGCATTCGGGAGGCTGAGACCGGAGGATCCGGGTTCGCGGCCAGCCTCAGCTACCTAGTGAGGCACTCCGCAACTTAGTGAGACTCTGTTTCAAAATAAAGAATAAAAAATGGGGCTGGGGCTCGGAGGTAGAATGCTCCTGAGTTCAATCCCCAGTACCGCAAAAACAAAAACAATAGGGTTGAGGATATAGCTCAGAGCTAGATTGGTCCTGGGTCCCCAGAACCACACAGACACAAACAAACATATACCCACAAAAAACTTCCAAATACAAGCAAAAATTTTCAGAAAGAGAAAGATTTTTAACTCTCTACATACCCATAATCACAAACTGCTTCTTATTTTTATTAAGTAATGAAACTAATGTAATGTGTTCATAAGCTAACCCAAAACTGAATCTAGAAAAATTACTACCATAAGAGTCTGCTTAAACACTGTTTGCAAAGGTTCTCAGATTTAACAGCTTTGCAGAAAGAAAAATTTACAAATATTTAGCAAATTAAAGGTACATCTCACTTCCATTTTAAATCTCCAGAAACAAAAACTTTTATAAAACTAAATCAAACACACACACACACACATGTTTTAAGGTTAAAGTTGAAGGATTACTACAAAGAAAAATCTTGTAAGCATTTTACTTCCTTAGTTAATAGGCAAAGTCAATTGTGTGCCATATCTACTTTATATAAGTTTGCACACCCATTACAAACACATTATTTTGTTTGCAAGTGAAATCATGCTAGTTGCTTTCACATTAATTTTGTGTGTGTGTGTGTGTGTGTGTGTGTGTGTGTGTGTGTGTGTGGTTCTGGGGATGGAACCCAGGGGCATTCTACCTCTAGCTACACCCTCAGCCCTGTGCTTATTCTTTATTTTGAAACATGGTTTCACTAAGTTGCAGACAGCCTCACTAAGTAGCTGAGGCTGGCTGAGAACCTGCGATCCTCCTGTCTCAGCCTCCCAAGTACTGGGATCACAAGCGTGCGCCACCACGCCCAGCCACACACTAATTTTCAATTAGATCCTCTGTGTTGTACTGTTGTGTATGAATATTACATTATACATACTAAAATACTGAAAAGAAGCTTGAAATTGAAAAGTTCGACTCAAACCAAAAAGCGAGTAGCAAAGGGAGGACGAAAGTTATGGAAATTCGACATTATGAGGAATTTTAATTTTATGAGTCCAGAATTTAGCACAGCAAACTTCCACTCGACAGAAAACAAAACAGCAACCTCACACTCACCAGATGAGCCATGATGCTCAGTTTGTGCAGTGAGGGCTGCCGATTGAATAGCACCACATCTCCATCTATGAGGTGCCTCTCCACAATGTCACCAAACTTGAGCTCCTGAGCCATTTTTTCCCGATTTCCATATTTCAAAAACCTGGATGTGCAGTGATAAAGAAGATCTGTGAGGTCAAAGTTCTCATGCCAGATTTCTCCCTCTCCAGATCAGGATTCCATTTCTACGATGAATGTATTTCATTAAATCTAGGATGCTTCCACTTTTAAGTCATAACATTACTGTATGTGCCAAGAAAAAAAACTGTTTATTAAACTATGACAAGTTAAGCCGGGCGTGGTGGCGCACGCTTGTAATCCCAGCATTTGGGAGGCTGAGACCGGAGGATCCGGGTTCGCGGCCAGCCTCAGCTTCCTAGTGAGGCACTCTGCAACTTAGTGAGACTCGGTTTCAAAATAAAGAATAAAAAATAGGGCTGGGGGTGTAGCTCGGAGGTAGAATGCCCCTGAGTTCAATCCCCAGTACCACAAAAAAAAAAAAAAAAAAAAAAAAAAAAACTATGACAAGTTGATATAAGAAGTATTCCAATTTCAGAAATTCTAGACCATGAAAAAAGTGTTTCTAAGAATCACAGATATCAGTGATAAATAAAGCTTCTCCCACAGGGGCCTGGTATCCAAGCTGCTCATGAGCTGAAACGCATTAGAGGTCAGTTCATCTGGCTGTGCGAGTCAGGCATGGTGAAATGCGTGCCATTGGGTTGGGAGTGTGCTGAGGGAAGCCTTGAGAGCAGAGTGACACAGAAAACGACCCGCTTCCATAACCCCAGGTAACCCATCCAGGTCCATTGTTACAGGCCACGGCAAGTGAGCCCTTCATGGGTATTCACTGATCAAGCAGAGCAAATGACATGCACAGGCCTACTGAAATTGAAACAAATATTTCTCATGTGCCAAAATGTCAGTCGTTGTACACTGGACTGCATTCTGTAGTTGAGGATAGTGACAGTGAACTCTGTCACAAGAAGGCAGTTAAATCCAACAAGACTGGAGAAGTATTACCTTTTCATTTGTGTATGTCTCTGCTGGATGAAATTAGCTCCTGGGTGAACTTCAGGGCCATTTCGAACCAGTTTTCTCATAAAATTGATGTTTGCTTTGTTCACCTGCAGGACCACAATAAAAAACATTGTAAGATACTCTCAGGTTTCTAGAAAGTAGCAAACCATATTGATGGTGACCTGATCTTTCCTTGTATAGATTCTAGGAGAAAGAAGCACCTCTGGACAGCCTGCTGCCTCTGGTCTTACGTGTAACGTTCTTGAGTGCAAAGTTAACAATAGATCGGCAAACAGGAGCCCAGGATCAGTCTCCACTTGGTCATTCACTTGTTGAGAAACTGGACAAGTTCTTTCCTGGCCTTTGTTTCCCCATCAGTAAAATGAATAGGTTGGATGATGCATAGGGCCCTTTCAGCATGTTCTGCGGTACTAGAAACAGGTGGTAACTTCATCTGCAATTATTTACGAGGGGTTTCTAAAGTTTAACAGCTGTGATAGCAGCACCACTTGCCTTAGCCATGTTCTGTAACCTCTTGGGCAGCTATCTCATGGAATAGCATTTCAGAGAGAGAATCTCTAGGATCATTTTGAACTTAACTGACGACACTCAGCACAAGCATTACCAGAAACATCTATAATCTAGGCTAATTGAAAATTGCAAGGGCACAGCCAATCACTATGATTTTGTTATCAGGCCCTGCAAAAAAAGAAACTATAAATACTATTTGTGAGTGTGTGTGCGTGTGGTACTAGAGATTGAACCCAGGGGCATTCTACCTCCAAGCTACATCCCAAGTCCTATTTTTTATTCTTTATTTTGAAACAGGGTTATGGAGGGCCTCACTAAGTTGTGGAGGGCTTCATTAAATAGCTGAAGCTGGCCACGAACCCGGATCCTCCAGTCTCAGCCTCCCAAGTACTGAGATTACAAGCGTGCACCACTATGCCCAACTTAAAAAAAAAAGTTTAGCCAGACATGGCAGCACATACTTGTAATCCTGGTATTTGGGAGGCCGAGAAAGAAGGGTCACAGGTTCAAGGACAGCCTCAGCAATTTAGTGAGCCTTTCAGCAACCTAGTGAGACCCTGTTTCAAAATAATAAATAAAATTGATCTGGAGGTGTAACTCAGAGGTAGAATGCCCCTGGGTTCAATACCCAGTACCATTAAAATAATAATTCATTCCAAGAAAATTACCTAGGGATGGTATTTACCATTTAGTTACTTTGAAATATGAGACATAAACCAACACAAAATGCTGTCCAAAATGTTAACAAGAAAAAAGTTGCTGGGTGTAGTACATGACTGTAATCCCAGTACTTGGGAGGCTGAGACAGGAGGATCACAGACTCAAAGCCAGCCTGAAACAATTTAGCAAGACCCTGTTTCAAAATAAAAAATTGAAAAAAGGGATGGAGATATATCTTGGAGATAGAATGCTCCTGGGTCCAATTCCCAGTAACTAACAAACACACACACACACACACACACGCACACACGATAAAAAAATAGAAAAGAAAAAAGTTGTAGAACAGATGTATAACATACATTATCTAGCTAAAGCCAAATACAACTGTGTTTGTATATGTCATAGGCATAAACTAGAAAGAAAGATACATGGATATATTCATATAAAACAAACTGTGGAGCCAGGCATGGTAGTGCATGCTTGTAATCCCATTTGGGAGGCTGAGACGGGAGGATCTGGGTTCGTGGCCAGCCTCAGCTACCTAGTGAGGCCCTCTGCAACTTAGTGAGACCCTGTTTCAAAATAAAGAATAAAATATAGGGCTGGGGGTATAGCTTGGAGGTAGAATGCCCCTGAGTTCAATCCCCAGTACCGCAAAAAAAAAAAAAAAAAGACGCCCACCCCCACCCCCCAATAAGCTAAAATGAATGGTACTTACCTTCTCAGGGAAAGTTAGAATTTTGGCCACGTGAACTGGTACAGCTACCTCATCAATCCGGAGGTTGGGGTCAGGAGAGATGACTGTTCTGCCAGAAAAATCTACTCTTTTTCCTGAGAGATTGCCTCTAAATCGACCTAAATACATAAAAATATGGCATAGGTCCTCATGGTATATCGTCCTGTTTAGGAGTTTTATGAATCTTGAGATTGAGGAAAGCCTGTGATTTCCAACTAGGTAAGCCAGAAACACATTCCACGAAAAGGTACCTAAGTCCACACAAAAAAGCTTCACTATCAATCTCACTAACACACATGGGGAGTGAGGAAGTGAGAGTCAGGGAGGAGTGTTAAATGGAGGGACACACTCCAAGTGAGGTATACACTTACATTTGTATCACTTTGAATCTCTCCGTGATGTATAGTTATATTGTACCAATTAAAACAACAAAACAAAAATGGTACCTAAGGCAGTGGGTTGTCTTCTGCATGATTTGTCAGAAACCTACCTTGTTTCCCCTTCAGGCGCTGGACAAAGCCTCTGGTCCACTTTTTGGGCGCCATGTTGAGGGGAATGCCGGAGAGCTCACTGTTGATGTAGAGGGCACACTGCAGCTGCAGGAAGTCCCAGTCCTCCATTATCATCTGGGTCTTGGCTCCAGAGATCCGATGCTAAATGAGTAGTGCCATATAGAAACCTAGTCAGTTTGACTTTTCTTGCATTTATTTGACCAGAAGTTTTTGTGTAGACACACTATAAACCTTATAAGCAAATGGGAAGCACTGACCTTTTTTTTTTTTTAACCCAGGGTCATTCTATCTCCGAGCTATATCCCCAGCCCTATTTTTTATTCTTTATTTTGAAACAAGGTCTCACTAAATAGCTGAAGCTGGCCACGAACCTGGATCCTCCAGTCTCAGCCTCCCAAGTACTGGGATTACAAGTGTGCACCACCACACTCGGCAGCACTGACCTTTTTAATGACATCATTTAGGAAGATAATTTCTGTCAGTTTCATTGTTAGGTCATCTTCATTGGTGCCAGATTTCAAATCGCTCACGACAGAGGGTCTGATGCACAAGGGAGGCACCAAAAGTCGTGTGAGAATCAAATCAGAGGGCTTTCCAGCTTCTGGGTTCATCAGAAGTAGTGGGACATCTTCAGCTGGGATTCGTTTAAACAAATTCAGAACTATTAAGGGATTCAAGTTTTCCTAAGGGACGAAGGAAAGGAAGGAATGGAGACAGTAGATTAGTTTCCTAGAGGCTAGGCAAGGTTTTCCTGTGCTTTCTAACCTATCCACTACTTAACTTTGGATAAGTATATGTGATGCTAAAGACTTCTGTTGACATGCTAAGCTGCAAGAACCTTAAAAATGGGCAGGCAGCAGGGCCATGGTGGTGCATGCCTGTAATCTCAGTACTTGGGAGGCTGAGACAGGAGGATCGCAGGTTTGAGGCCAGCCTCAGCAACTTAGTGAGACCCTGTTTCAAAATAAACAATAAATAAAATAGTGCTGGAGGTGTAGTTCAGAGATAGAATGCCCCTGGGCTGGGTTCAATTCCAGTCCCCCTCCCTCCCAAAGAGAAAGAGACAGGCTTTTTATTCCAATTATCTAAGCTAATAATTCCACCCCTTAAAATTGTTCCAAAGCATATAATTTCAGAAATGAATATAAAGATTCAGCTACAAGGATGTTCACAAAAGCGGTTCCTTTTTTTTCTCTCCCCAAATAGTACTAAGCATTGAATCCAGGGCCTCATGCATGGCATGACAGACACACATTCTACAACATAGTTAGCCACATACCCAGCCCTTTCTACTTTTATTTGGGATAGGGTCTCACTAAGTTGCCAGGACTGGTCTTAAATGTAAGATCCTACTGCCTTAACCTCTCAAGTTGCTGGGATTACAGGCATGTGTCACTGTGCCTGGCTAAAAGCTGCTCTTAATGGTGAAACATTAGAAGTAGCCTAATGGGTTACTGCTAGATGAAAATCAGAGTATATCCATATGTGGAAAACCATGAAGCTATAAAAAAAAGAGAGCCGGGTATGATGGCGCATGCTTGTAATCCCAGTACTTGGGAGGCTGAGACAGGAGGATCCAGGTTCGCCGCCAGCCTCAGCTATTTAGTGAGGCCCTCCACAACTTAGTGAGACCCTGTTTCAAAATAAAGAATAAAAAAATAGGACTGGGGGTGTAGCTTGGAGGTAGAATTCCCTTGAGTTCAATCCCCGGTACCACAACAAAACAAAACAAAACAAAAAAATGAGAGCAACAGGCTGTGTTTTAATCTCAGCTCTGTCTGACCCTGAAGCCAAGGCTCTCATCTAGCACTCTAAACCACTAGAGCGTCAACTTGGGTCAGGTGGTGTGTGATGGACAGGAAGCAGCAGTGGGGAATGTCAAGCTGGATGCACTGGACAGGTGACTAGTAATCAGGAGGTAGGACTCTCCTGGGTCGAATCACTTGGAGACTTTTTCAAAGAAAATGCTTCCCAGGCCCTGAAAAACAATTGGTGCTATGCAGAGAATGGATGGGGTCAGGGAAGTGGTCCTCAAAAGCAAGGAAAGTGCCCCCAGGTTCCTGAGCAGAGGACTAGCAGGAGGAGGGTGGCAGTGGGTGTCATGGAGGCTGGGGGGGGGGGGCGGTGTGTGGGGAGGGCAGAGCAGAGTGAATGCAGAAAACTGTAGACGAGGGGACCGTCACAAGAACTCTTTATGACTCATGCTCACTGAGCAAGGCAGCCACTAGCTTGGAGAGCTCCTTATTTCCACGGCTGTAGGATGAGTGTGCCTTCTTAGCCTGTACTTGACCTTCTGTAGGCTTTGGTTCTAACCATCTTGGGGACATCCTCCCGAGTCACTGCTGATGCCCGTCCTTCCCATTTCCAGGAGTATCATCCTTTGCTCATTTTTTTATCCCTCCCCTCCCAACTGCATCTCCCCAGTGATTAATCAAGAATTCATATCCATTCTTACTACATGTGATTTTCTTTTCTTTGGTACTGGAACTGAACCCAGGGCCCACTCTACCTCTGAGATACATTCCCACCCCTTTTTATTTAGAGACAGGGTCTTGCTAAATTGCTCAGGTGGCCTCAAACTTGTATTCTTCCTGCCCAGGCTCCTAAATTGTTGGGATTACAGGTGTGTGCCACCACACCTGTCCCTTATTATTTGGGGATGGGGTCTCCCTTTGTGCTTCTTCACTCAGTCTCCCGAGTAGCTGAAATTACAGGGATGTACAATTGCGCCCAGCCTACATGTGATTTTCTTTTTCTTTTTTTTTTTTTTGCGGTACTGGGGATTGAACTCAGGGGCATTCTACCTCCGAGCTATACCCCCAGCCCTATTTTTTATTCTTTATTTTGAAACTGAGTCTCACTAAGTTGCGGAGTGCCTCACTAAGTAGCTGAGGCTGGCCTCGAACCCGGATCCTCCGGTCTCAGCCTCCCAAATGCTGGGATTACAAGCGTGTGCCACCATGCCCGGCTACATGTGATTTTCTTGTACTTCATTATCTAAGTGAGGAATAGGGTCTTTCTCAGTTTATGCCCTATACAGGTATGATTTAACAATCTTTTATAATAAACTCTTGTCACAGTCACATGAGTATTTCTAGGAGTTATCTAACTTAAGTGAACTTCTCCTTGCTTTGGGAAGAGTGGGTATAGTGAGGGTGGGGAGGGGGTGTAGGAGGCAGGGGACGAGCGTGGGATGTGTAAACAGTGCAGGTGCAGGGTGGGCATGTATGTTCAGGCTCACCTGTGCCCTTCCCAGCAGTGGCTCTACCTCTTTATTATGCTCAATGGCTGTTTCAAAGGATTGAAGAAAATTTGATACAATAGGATCCACCACTTTTTTGTTGGTCTTGTATTTCTCATGAATTATCTTCAGTAAGCCACACTTCTTTACAGTACCTATAAGAGTCAATTCATTTATCAAGTATAAAAACATAAAGTACTCTGGCTGGCCAGAGGTCAGAGTCTGGCTAATGAAATCACTGAAATTGCTATAGCAATGAACGGTGAGCAAGTACATCCTCTGCGAGGCTCTAATGCCTAATTCACAAGGGAAAAAGCTGACTTGAAAGCATTCTGTATAAAGAATAAACTAAAGACAGTGAATGAAAGGGCTGGGCTGAGCCTCCTGTGCAACCCACTAACCGTTGAAGGCACCGCAGTGGTGGCAGGTGCTTTTTTTCCGGCACTTGTCAGAGATTTTCTTCTTCAAGCCTCGCTTCTGTAGGTAGGTCAGACCAGGCCTCTTTAGGTAATCCAGAAACTGCTGTTTCTCCTCCTGGGACAGCATAATGTGGCAGCAGGTTTTGCAAATCATCTTTTCAAAATTAAGCAGAACAGATAAAAAGGTAAGGAGATGAATTCTTCTTGTTCAAAAATGCCATCCCAACTGGGCATGGTGGTGCACACCTGTAACCACAGTATATATATATGTGTGTGTGGGGGGGGGTTCTGAGGATTGAATCCGGGGGCATTCTACCTCTCAGTTACATATCAGCCCAATTTTATTTGGAAACAGAGACTCACTAAGTTGCTGAGAGACTCATTAAGTTGCTAAGGGTGCCATCAAACCTGTGATCCTCCTCTCTCAGCCTCCCAAGCACTGGGATTATAGGTGTGCACCAAGACACTCAGCTGAATCTCAATATTTGGGAGGCTAAGACAGGAGAATTGCAGGTGCAAGGCCAGCCTTAGCAAATCAGCAAGACCCTGTTTCAAATTAAAAAGAGCTGGGGGTAGCTGGGCGTGGTGGCTCACGCTTGTAATCCCAGCTTTTGGGAGGCTGAGATAGGAGGATCCGGGTTTGCGGCCAGCCTCAGCTACCTAGTGAGGCACTCCGCAACTTAGTGAGACCTTGTTTCTTTTTTTTTTTTTCAGTACTGGGGATTTAACTCAGGGACATTCTACCTCCGAGCTATACCCCCAGCCCTATTTTTTATTCTTTATTTTGAAACAGGGTCTAAGTTGCGGAGTGCCTCACTAAGTAGCTGAAGCTGGCCTCGAACCCGGATCCTCAGGTCTCAGCCTCCCAAATGCTGGGATTACAAGGGTGTGCCACCACGCCTGGCTGAGAGCCTGTTTCAAAATAAAGAATAAAAAATAGGGCTGGGGGTATAATTCAGAGGTAGAACACCCCTGAGTTCAATCCCCAGTACAGCAAAAAAAAGAAAAAAAGGGCTGGGGGTGTAGCTTGAGGTAGAATGCCCCTGGGTTTCATCCTCAGTATAAACAAAAAATAAATGAAATGCCACCCCCTCGTACTGTACATGGAAATGGGTGACCACCTATACCGATTTGCACTTACACAGATATACAGTGAGAGGCAGCTTGTGTTCCCCAGAATGTTAGTAGTACCCATGGCTATAATTTTTGCTAACTTCTTTTTCTTCTTGCTGTTCTATATGGCTCGAATTACTATTATTGTTAATTTTTTTTTTTTTTTTTTACCATCTATAGTTACCATCTTCTCAAGGGATATAAAGGAATAAAAAATCCTTAAGGAATTTAACATGGCATAAGAAGAAAATATTAGGTATCTAATATAAAAATTTTCCTTGGATACATCCTTCATCGCAATTCTGAGGCTCACTCCAATGTCCCTGACCAATCGCTCCAGACATTATTTCTTGGAAATCAAGCACCTGTGTGCTTACCTGTAAGATGCCTATGACGGCCCTGAAGTATCCCACGTGAAAACAAGGCAACTCCAGGTCGATGTACCCATAGTGGCCTAGACAGTCAGCTAAGTTTTTTCCACAGGTTTCACAAGGACGGTCTTTCTCACTTGTACCCTTGGAAGAAAGCACAGCCAATGATCAGTGGAGACCACCAGATGGGCAGGAGCTCAGCATCAGAGTCAAATGGGAAGCTAAAGTATATTCACATCTGGCTGACTGAAGGCTGGAGGCACTGACTGGCTCTTAAGGGTAAAGAAAATAAGCCTTGGCTCCTTTAATCTGGCAATCACCAGATCTCTCAGCAGGTCAAGACTCGGACACTGGGAGAGGGCAGAGGCCTTACCATCCTATGGTCAAGCACCCCATAGAGCAAGGGGGCATGGTTGTTGTCCTGGCTGTACAGGTTCTTACTCACAACCTGGATGTGCGCCTGCTGGCGCATCTCCTCAGGTGACTTCATTCCAAAACAGATGTGGCTTCTGGAATGAAAAGAAACACGGGAGCTACTATATCAAAGCCTGTTATCAAACCCAACCATTATACTTATGACCCACCAACCTGTCCTTCTAACTCTCTCTATAGGCTCTTCCCCACAGTATTAAATATATTCAAACCTTCTCTATTTTTCCTTCAAAACATCCCTGAATCCTACTGGAATCAGTTTCTCCTCTCCCCATCACATGAATGGTCCTCACCAAGGTTAAAGAGGTGACCTGCTTGCTGCTGAATCTAGTAAGAAGTTTCTCATTTTACTGCTCTGCAGAATTAGCAGTCCATCTCTCTCCCCCTGAGCAATCTTGAAGTCCTTTCTTCTCTGGGTTTTGGTGACACCATGTGCTGAGTTTCCTCCTCTTTCTGGCTGATCCTTGTTTAGCCTTTTTAGTGTTCCATCCTATCCATGGTTATAACCTTCATCCTATTTCTTCATCCTACACATTCTTCCTAAGTGATCAAATCACCTGAGGATATGTCTGTCACATCTCTATCTGTAGGTCTACTCCTTTCATTCAAGTGGATGCCTGTACAGCACACCTACACTGCACATTTCCACTTGGATATCTCAGAGGCATTTCAAACTAGGCATATCTAAAATAGACCCCAATTCTTTCTCTCCCACATCTGTCCATTCATTCATTCTTCCAAGAATCTGGGTCTTTACTGTGTGCAAGGCACCATTCTAGGTACACCATTCTAATACAGGTTAGATAAAACAGACAAGGTGCCTGCCAACATGGAGCTCACATTTCGGTGTGGGAAAAGCAAATATAACACAAATAGCACACTGCCAGACCTCTGTACCCATGGATTCTGCATCCATGGATATGACCAACTATGGTTGATACAGAGAATTAAAATAATGTAAAGTGAGCTGGGCAGAGTAGTGGACGCTTGTAATCCCAGTACTTGGGAGGCTGAGACAGGAGGATCACAGGTTCAAGGATAGCCTTAGCAACTAGTGAGACTCTCAGCAACCTAGTGAGACTGTATTTTGAAATAAAAATAAAATAGGGTTGGGGTATAGCTCAGAGGTTGAATGCCTCTGGGTTCAATCCCCATTGCCACCCCTACCCCCCAAAAAAGTAAAGTGGTAGAGTCTGAGGAGACTATTTTATGTTGTATGGTTAGAGATCCTCTCTGTACAATTGACATTTTAGCTGAATTTTGAACATGAGGGAGCCACATATAAGACAAAGAGGATAAACATTTTTTGGGGTACTGGCGATTTGACCCAAGGATCTTCTTTCTACCTATGACCTACACCCTCAACCGTTTTTATTTTATTATTTTTGTACTAGGGATTGAGCCTAGAGGCATCCTAACTCTGAGCTACACTCCTGGTCCTTTTTTATATATATTTTTGGTACTGGGGATTAAACCCAGGGCCATTCTACCTCCAAGCTACACTCTAGCTAGCCCTATCTTATTTTCATTTTGAAACAAGGTCTCCCTAGGTTGATGAGAGTCTCACTGCTTGCTAAGGCTGTCCTCCTGTCTCTGCCTCCCAAGTGCTGGGATTGGCAGGGATATACCATTGCGCCCCACTTAGTATTTTTTAAATATGATGTAAGAATTTTACTTAATTTTATTGGCGAATTATAATTATACGTAATAGTGGGGTTTGTTGTCACATATCTGTACATGCCCAAGGAAAATAGACATTTGAAGTAGAGAATTACTAGGGCTAGGATCTGAGGCCTGGCACAAGCTCGGCATTTTCAAGGAACCAAATGAAACCAGCATAGCAAAACACAGAAAGCTAATGGTATAAGATAAAAATCAGTCAGTGTAGTGGCCAGATCATGGAGGGCTTGGGAACGCTACGAGGGGATTGTGTGATTGTATGTGTGTGTGTGAGAGAGAGATACTGGAGATTGAACCCAGGGGCACTCTATCTATGAGCCACAGCCCCAGCCCTATTTTATTTTTTTTTCTATTTGAAAACTAGGTCTTGTTAAATTGCTGAGGATGGTCTTACCTCCCAAATCCTGGTATTACAGACTTGAGCCACTAAATCTGACTCTGGGAAGAAATTTATATGTTAGTGTAATGAAAAGCTGCTAGAGGATTTTAAGCTCAAAGTGACATAGATCTAATTTGCATTTAACAGAATTCCTTGGGCTGCTTTATGAGAACATGTTTTATCTGAATAGTGGCAGGTATTGAGATGGGCGTGAAGGGCCAGGGTGGATACAGAGATCAACTAGGAGGTCATCTAAGACAAGGTAAGACACTGCTAGGGGTGGAAGTACTTGGAAGGCAGAGACAGGAAAATTGTAGGTTTAAGACTAGCCTTAGCAAGTTAGTGAGAGACTCAGAAACCAAGTGAGACCCTGTTTCCAAAAAAAAAAAAAAAAAAAAAAAAAGGGCCGAGGGTGTACCTCAGAGGTATAATGCCCCTGGGTCAATCCCCAGTATCAATCAATGATACCTGTTTCAGTCAGTGGGAACCTTCCACACAACTGCTCAGCAAGAAATTTGGTATTTCAGTTTCACTAATCCTTTCAATTTTACCTCTTAAGTCCAGTTCTCCCCAATGATTCTCCTTAACCAGTGAAGGCCTGCCCAGATCCATGCCTTGGCCTCCAAGGTCTCCCTATGTTAATTTTTTCCCTGTTGAACCAAATGAGATTTTCCAGAAGGGGAACTCTTATGAAGATATTACCTGTTTAACACCCTTCAGAGCTTCCCCACTGCCTGAAAGATGACTCCTTCACAGCTTCAAGTTAGGTTCCTTCTCATCATGCACCCTCCTTCTCTCCAGTATACCTGAACCCATCATCTGCTCTCACAACTCCTTTTGCTTACCCTTGCTGTTGCACATATACCCTCCCTGGAAACTGCACCAAGGCCTCTAAATGGTAGACCTGACTAGTCTACCGTTTCCAACTAGACTAGGCAGCAGAGTTCACATTCATGCTGCATCATCAGTGCCCAACAGTGGTCCTGCAGTACCCTCCTCAGTAGCTGCTGCCAGAATGGTGGATTCACTTTTACACTGAGTACTCTGAGGAGCCACTACCTAGTAAATAAGCTCTGAAGGAGAAAGCCCAAATAGCAGCTTCATTTCTGAGACCGTCACCCATTAGGCAATGGGTGGTTTCTAGCTGGCAACTCCATCCTTTTGATCAGCAAAAACTGATCAAAACTCGAATTAGACCGTCCCCGCCGACACGGCTCTCCTCGCTGCAGCAGGGGAAAGGCTCGCTGAAAGAGGGGTGATTGTGTGACTCCGGGGAGACCCGCGCTAGAGCCCAAGGTGCCCGCTTCTCCCAGGCTTGAGCCATCTGCCTTCTCCGCCCAAGTCCATGGACTCCAGGTGCTGAAACCCCCAAGCCCTGCCTAGGGTCTTCTACTCTCCCGGTGCTTCGGCGTTTCTGTCACGCCTTCTGCTCACTCCGGGCTCTCCCTTCTGACTGTCCCTCACCTGTGAACCGTAGAGATCCGGGACCCCTAACCTCGGCCCCCTCTGCCCCTTATTCCTCTGCCCTTTGGCCCCGTCTTACATTTTCTTGGCCACATCCGTCTCTCGGAACTGTTCCTTCACCATGGTACCGGCAGCCGAGCGGCTTCCTCGGGACTCGGACCAGAGAGAAACGGTACTCCCGGATCTCTCCCGGTGCTTCTGGCCTCAGGACTCACATCTGTGGTACCGCTCGGCCACCGTACAGCGTCCCACGTGTCAGCTTCCTTTTCCGCAGCGTGTGTCTATCAAGAGAGGCTTCGTGCAAGCCGCTTTTTTGCCTTCTCCCTATACCGCCACCTGGAGGCCTCCCTCGAAACCGCACCAAGGCCTCGCAGATCTTCAAAAATACCATTGTCAAGATCCTTTTTTCCAGGCCTCAGACAAGGCTGAGAAAGTACAATCCTTTGCCTCAGGGCTTTTAGATAGCTAGAAAGTCAAAACTTGCATAAAATGGAACATCAGCATCAGCATCAGCATCAATTTTTTTCTGTGTGTGTGGTACTGAGGTTTGAATCCAGCGGCATTCTACCTCTGAGCTACACCACCGGCCCTATTTTTTAAAATATTTTTTAAATATTTATTTTTTATGTTTCGCTTGATTTATTTTTTTATTTTTATATGCTTTTATTGGTGCATTACAGTCTCACGTAATATTTTTTTATTTTGAAACAAGGTCTCCCTAGGCTGATGAGAGTCTCACTACTGGCTGTCCTGGAATTTATGATCTTCCTCTTTCAGCCTCCCAAGTACTGGGATTACAGGCGTGTGTCACCACGCCCAGCTCAGCATCAATATTTTGTGAAGTAAGAGCTTCTAATAGTTTAAGGGAAGGTGGAAGCTAAAATCAACCTGCCCAAAGAACTGAAGGGCACAATCTTATTAATCAAAAGTGAAATAAATGGCAGAAAACACATACATGAGTCTCCAGTTCATAAAGTTGTTGTTGTTATTATTATTATTAATATTATTGTTACTATTATTACTATGTGGTACAGGTAAAAAATCTGGAACTGATTCCTCACTATTTGTGAGAAACTAATATAAACAAAGTAGTTCAACACCTTTGATTTTTAAGAAGTAACACTATCTCAATTTCCATACTCCATAGCCAGGTGTGGTGGTGCCTGTGATTCCAGTACTTGGGAGGCTGAGACAGGAGGATCACAGGTTTGAGGAGAGCCTCAGCAAGTAGTGAGACCCTCATCAACCTAGTGAGACCTTGTTCCAAAATAAAAAATAAAATAGGGCGGGGGGTGTAGCTCAGAGGTAGAATGTCCCTGGGCTCAATCCCCAGTACCACTAAAAAAATGAAAAATTCAATACACCACAGATTTCCACTAGTAAAACACAATGTCACAAACAGAAAGCAAAGCAAATTAGGTTTTACTAACCTATTTCAGTAGCCAAGCATCTAATATATCTTTGGAGTACTGTTGACAATTGTATCTTTAGGTTCCGTGGTAGATTCAACCAACTGCAGATTGAAAATACTAAAAAAAAGATAAAAGAAGAAAGAAAAATTGCAAGCCAGGTGTGGTAGTACACACTTGTAATCCCAGAACAATTTAGTAAGATCCTGTTTCCAAATTTCCAAAGTGGGGGGGGAAGTGCCGGGGGTGTAGCACAGAAGCAGAATGCCCCTGGGTTCCATCCCGAGTGCCACAGGGAAAAAAAAGAAAATGCATCCATACTGAACATATACAGACTTAAAAAAAAAAAAAAAATCAAGCCGGGCGTGGTGGCGCACGCTTGTAATCCCAGCATTTGGGAGGCTGAGACTGGAGGATCCCAGTTCGCGGCCAGCCTCAGCTACCTAGTGAGGCACTCCGCAACTTAGCGAGACCCTGTTTCAAAATAAAGAATAAAAATAGGGCTGGAGGTATAGCTCAGAGGTAGAATGCCCCTGAGTTCAATCCCCAGTACCG